>VBVR01005196.1:0-12662 GCA_011638315.1 Tetramorium parvispinum | reverse complement strand
AATTTTTAACAACAAATAATTTTATAAAATAAATAATATCGTACATGTCAGACTTTTTTGGAGCAAACGACAAACATGTACGGCAATAATAAAATTTTTATTAACAAATAATTTTATAAAATAAATAATATCGTACATGTTAGACTTTTTTGGAATAAACGACAAACATGTACGGCAATATAAAAGGGGGGAAAAACCGATAAAGGAATAACAAATATGATTTGAAATTATAATTCTTGTTATGTACGCAAACAACTAGATTAAAAGAGTATGTGAGATTAATGAATTTTATCGCGATCCATTCTGTTCTGCATTCGCCAATCCGTTTCCTAAAGCAATTATTACATTGTTGACCTCGCTAACAATGCAAAGGGAGAAATATATTTTTACGAAAAGAAAAGTGTGCATCGTCACCATTAATGACCTCAATTACTCCGAAAAGGATTGCAGCACTTATTCGGTTATTTATCGTCATACATAATTCAGTCGGAAAACTAACGTTCAGCAATATAAATGCACAACAAAACCTAGTTTGCCGGTTAATTTCAAGAGACCTTTAGCTTGATAAAATCTACGATTAAAATATCGCAATTTATCTTAATTAACCAAATTTTCATATAGATAAAGCTTTTTATAAAAAAAATTTATATACAGATATTTTGTCATATCATCGTGTATCATATACTCTTTACAAACTGACTGAGATTTAAAAAGATTTTTCGTGCTTTGCTATTGAGTATTTATTTGCTCGTGAAAGAAATATGTGACGACAAAAAATTCCAACTACAACGTTTTATGGGAAATGAAGTCTCAAAAAGAGTCGCTTTTATCACAAATATGTCGCAAAATGACGCAGCTAAGATTATTCGATCCAGTTCTCAAAATTCTATTTACTATCGATATTTTTTAATTAAAATCAGAAAAAGAATTGTAAGAGCCATGACAAATGTCCATCATTGCGCGTGAATGCGTTCCATTGAAAAGACCTTGCTCATAATAAACCTGTCCGTTCAATGTAACGTGACAATAATCCGAGCTTCTTTCCGCTTTTTTCGTCCGAAGATTATGCGTTAACTCTGAATACGTAATAACAATGACATGTACGGTAAAAGAATACGTAATGTTGAAAATATTTTATGTGACTTTAATCGAGAAATGTGCTACACAATTATGCGTGTTCAAAATCCATTGGAAAAACCAATAATAACAGATCGGATGTTAAGAGTGTTTTATTCTGTCACGTACGAGATAAATGATACAATATGATAAGATTAAATGTAAAACTAAAATATTATTTTGCAATTGATAGTATCAAAAATATATGATTAATTTTAATCAGTGATATAAGAGATACTTTATTTTCATTATTATGTTCGTCAAATATATAATTCACAGCTCCTAGGTATTAAAAGAAAATACATAGATTAAAATAAAAATTTTCATTTCATTACGTGAGACTGGAATGCATTTTTTCCGTTGAATAACTTTTTACGATCGCGCGGAAAATACGAGATAAAAATGGAAAGTCCTCATTCATAAATACAATTAACATTCTGTTTTATTCGCATTGTTAGAAGATTGACTGTAAAATCGGCAGACGGAAAAAATATTTCAAGAAATAAAAAATCTCTCACTTTATTTAATTTATTTAATGAAGGAAGAAAACAGATGTTCATTTACTAGCGAATTAAATCAATTAAACTATTGTAACCTTTAGCACTCGAGAAAGTAATAAAAAGATTTCTGTGTTTCTTTAAGGAGTAAATGATGTACAATTCTTTTAATTGAGAAAGAATTTCAAACTATCGAAATTTATACGAAAAAAAGGAAGAAAAAATTGTAATTCATATATATTATTTTTATCGCGTAAAAATCGACCGTAATAAATCTTTAAAAAAACTTCAAACGTTAAAATATTTATTTTACTAGATAGCTTTAAGTTTTTCAAGGAAAATATTTTAAAACTGATTTTAGAAAGTATAAATAAAAACATATTTGTGAGCTTTAATCAATAAGATTTTCAAATTGAAAATCTAGAATTAAAATAAAGTTCAACAGGAAAATATGCTGTTACACATAACAATTGTACAGTATTGATCTGTTTCACTGTGATACGCATAATTTCTACAGTCATAGAAAGTATCCATATATTATTACAATTAAATCGTAAATGATTAAGTGAATAGAAAATAAAATTTCAACATATACTCCATCATAAAATTTAAACGACAAAAATTTATTTTTAATAGAAAGTTTGTAGTTATTGATATATTTTTATATATTATTACATTTATAAGAAAAAAATCATTAAATATTTATTTCTTTTTAAACTTATACTTTTTGTTACAATCCGTATTTTTCTTTGAAAATTTGGAGAACATTAAATACATTTGGTACAGCCAAATAAAAACATGAACAATTTCACAATGTAATTTACTAACATAATAAAGATCTAAATTCTGAATATCTGTGAAATATTTATACGTATACATAGGATTTCCAGTTTTTCATTTAACTGTTCATCTTTTTACTTATTGTTAGTTACATCTTTTACAAATTTATCCGGCTTGTTAATCTTATAAATGCTGTGCTGGAGTCTCTTGTAGCAAAGTTAATTGTTACTTCATATATATATATATATAAAATCCTTTAAGAAGCATGATAGCTGCGTGCACTGTTATCAGTGTGGCTGTTAACGATGATAGCGATCATTAAGCCACGGAACCAGCACCCCATTTTGTGCACGTTCATCAACGTAACGTACAGCTGTGTATCCATATGGTTGTGTTGGTTTTGCTGTCCTAAGTACTTTAGATCTTTCGAGCAAAATCTGTACCGCAAACAAGATTTCGAAAGACCAGGAGAGAAAAGAGAGAAATTACGCGATAAATCTACCGTCTTCGACGAGAACAGAATGTTGCTCAATATTCGCAGCTACGATCGAGAAGCTGATGAAATTTGTGGCCGGTGCATGCTCCGCGTGTCTCTGCGAAATATATGCGGGTAGAGAGGTAGATATGTATCTCCTTGCTAAGGATTCACCGCGGAGAAAACGCAGCTAAAACTTGTGCAGTTGGTAACTTGCAATATTGAGTGTTCTTTGGATTAAATTCGTGACTCTTGCAAGCTATGTGATATCGCCGCGGGTGATTCAAGTTTCTTACGTCTAAATGATAAAGCATTAAGATGATTCCGTTAGCTACCTTTCAAATTTAATTTGTGAGAAACTATAAATTTTCGCTTATAACTCGAAGTTATCGTTGTCTCGATGGACTTTTAAATCTTTAATCCAATATATCCAATATAATATAATTCATCTCTGAAGTGAAATATGATATTATTAGAGAGAAGATAATGTTTATAAACATTATTATTCAAATACTTTAGTTCAGTCAATTGTAATTTCAATTGCAATTTCGCATATTTTACTCATATTGTTACTGATTTCTGCTTAAAATGTTTGACACATATTTACAACAATCTCAATTTAGATTTATTACTTTGGAAAATGATTTCGTATTTTATTAGTGTCATTACAATATCATTATTGTCATTGTAATAATATTTTCATTACACTTACAGTCATAGTCGTAACATCGCATCAACGAGTTAAAATCCGATTATATATTATTGATGGAACATCCATCATCTTGCCATCATAGCTACCATGAGCCATCACTTTATCGATTGCTTCTTATCGTTGAATTTTTTATTAAAAACTCACGAAATCCGGTATAGAATGCAAGAGAAATATTCAAGAGGGATTTGCTCTTTCCATTTTTAGTAGCCTTAACCCGTATTTAAATAATGTAAGTCTATTGAACTTGCTACAATTTCCAATAAGATACTCTTTGAAATAAACTCTTAATTTCATGTACTTTTTAATTCTACTAGATTACTAGAACATAACGTTGTGCTCGCTTCGTGCGTGCCATTCTTTTTTTATTCACAATATTAAATATAGTATAAATAAAAAATATAATTAATTAAATTAATTAAAAAAAGTATTGAACACAATTTAATTATACATATATATATATATATAATATATGCTTTTAGGGTAAACAATGTCTTTAGTTTTGACAAATTATGTCAATTTAATAAGAAAATATTTTAAAAATAAAAAACAGATTTGGAAACAAAATTTTTAATTGAAAAAAGTCGGGAAAAGTCATTATGTGTCATAATTCTTCAATTTTTGAGGATATTAATAAGGTTAACAAGTAAATTAAATTTTGCAGTTAATTTGAATGTAATTAATTGATGAATTATTTTGATCAGTTAATTGAATAAGCTCTTGTTATTCATTTTCATCTCAAAAATTTAATTCACGTAAATATGTCATTTTCACATGTTTTTGATTGAAAAGTTATTAACGCTTTAACAATTTCCAGAAAGATTTTAAATGATGAAATCTTCTGTGTATGTATTAAAATTTGAAATAAGTATCGAATAAAGAATTATTTCTCGCATATATATAATTTCGTATTTAAAAAGATGTGATTTTAATTGTATTGTATTATAATTTTTTCAATTAATATAACTTTGTTTTTTAAACTACGTTTTTGAAGTCTCTGTAGTTTATTTGAATACGTATACGTAATGGTTAAGAAAAAAATATACAATGTGGGACATGTATATTTTCAACTGTAAATTTATTGTAAAAATATATGTATGTTGATTTTTCCTTCTATTATTAGTAAATAAGCAAGTTTTATTTTTGCAATATACATGTATATGTATTTTTTAATTCGAAATATAATTTTCTTTATTTTCTCCCGTCAAATCAAATAGAATTAATAACGTCGAAGAGTAATTAAAAACTATGAGAGATCAAACACGTAAGTTATTAATAAATTCTGAATGCACTCATCATTAACTCATTATTAACGTTTTCATTTTTTTATTGGACTGTGTATTTGCATGAAATCACTTGATAAATAAAGATATTACAAATTTTTAGCAATAAAATTTGATATTTATTAATAATAATGAAATCATGCATTCATAAACATCGGAAAATTGAAAATTTTTTATTTGCAAAGTATTATAATCTTCCAGTTAAGAAATATATTAAATATATTAATTATAACGAAATATATATTTCATGTGAAAATTTCTCTATATATATTGCATAGAGAAAAAACATAAAAAGTAAAGTTTCATATCACATAAATTCACGAAAATTGTATAGTTATACAATATAAACTGTATAATACAAACGTTTTTAATGTCTTTTCTTAAAATTTGCTGTAAAGTGGCGATGTGAGAAATAAGAACGATTTTTTTCCCGAACAAGATTGATTAAATCAGAAAACGTAAGAGATGTCTGCTTACGGAAAATATATGCGTGCTCGAGAATGGATTGTGTTATTCTTGAGCTTAAGTAGATGAAATTCGTATAAACAGATTACTCCTCCCGTATCCGCATATCTCTGCCTAAGTTTACGATATTTTATCACTATTGGAGCGATGTTTTTCATACGAGTTTCGCCATGCTTCCTACATCGTTATTCTTTCTCTGTTGGAACTGTGTAGGTTGACAATAATAATCCACCCGCCCGCTGTTAGTGACGTCGGTATTAACTTTTTCGTACCGAAGGCTTTTGTTCTATAACTAAGCCCGTATTCTATGTGTCGCTTTACGTTTCACCCAATTAACACGAGTGTGTCGAATTCGTCGGGCCGAGTTCGACACACTCTTCGATAAACCTGTCTGAATACTTGAAAAATCGGATTCGATCGTACTTTTTTATGCGCTTACATTCTTTGTTTTACGTGTTTGTCATTAAAAATAATATCTAACATTTTTATCTAACAAAATAAAATTTATATTTTTCATCTGTGTAAGTACGAATTTATAGACAAAAATTATTCCCTTATATTGAAACGATTATTACTTTTTTCAATTTAATTTCGACTCTTTTCAATTTGGTTTCAATTCTTTTCAATTTCAAGTAAATCAGCCCAATATTCTAGTTATTTTATATAGCCTTTGCGTATTATTGTTCTCCAATATCGTATCAACTTTCTTATGGTCGACTTAGAGGTCCAACATCTTCTGTCGTTCAGAAATATGTATCGTATGAAAATATCGATTTACTTCTCCTTTGCTCTTGCTGTGGAGGAAACAGTATTGTTATGGAATAGACATAATATTGTTATATAGAGATATTGTTCTCTTGGACGAATATATTGTCATGAAACGAGTGGAAAAATAAATCTTATTTGATTCACGGCCGACTACAGATAATATTATTTTTACCTTTTTTTCATATGCAAAGGTACTTGTATATCTTTGTCACTAAATCTTGCGAAGTTTCTATCGAGATTGTCTGAAATTACTTTCTCAGCGATAGATTGGATGTTACGTTAGCTTGGCTATCTTAAAGTTTTGTGATACTCGACTCAACTGTTTTAAGCATCGTTTCGTTTTAAAATGGATCATCATCGAACCTTGACACCGTGACGACTTTCCGATATCTTTTTCTAGCATGATTTTTCTCTCCTATCTATATTAAAGCATTGGTTCCCGAAGATACTGTTCTATCTTTTGAAGCGTACAGAGATAATACCTAATATTTCTGTGTGTTTTCAAGAAAATGTTTTATTATATATATAATTTATTCAAAAAACTATAAATTCATTAGATAAGATTCATAAAAAAAATAATAATTATGTTTGTTCGAAAAAAGCAATGGTTGTTAAGAACAGTTTTAGTGACAAAATTATAACATGATAAACAAATTATTAATTGAACCATTCTCTTTATATTAATTTTGTTTTTGTGTCTTTTTCCAAATAAATAACATTTAAGATAAAAAAGAACTGCTCACTTTTTAACATTAATAAAGAATTAATTTTTAAAAATAAATTATTTGAATCATTTTTTATATTGTTTAAAAATTACATTTCCTATTAATAATTTATTTTTCCGAAAAGTATGCATAATCTAATAATTTCTTGATCTAATCTTGATATCTTTGTAAGAAGAAATTTTATCTTTGTAAGAGGAAATTTTTCTTTGGTGAAATATTTTCTCGAAAACAGAAATATCAGTTTCTGGAATACCTATCATTTCGCCCTTTCAAAGCATTGTCCCCAAAAGACGAATTAAGTCTTTAGAAACATAACCCACCGAAATCCTGCAGAGACTGATTCATCTTGTTTCCACCCATATACCTATGTTCCGTGTAATATCCAACAAGCAAGCTACCCACATGGCTGGCTACCTACGCGTATCGCACGAATAATTAATACGTCGTAAAAACTTATCACATATCACGTCTCCCACGTGAGTAGTTAGGTGAATCAAATGTTAGGTGGAAGAATAACATATTTAGATGTTTGAGCAGGATTAATTTTCTTTGTAACATGAAGTCGAAAAGGGAAAGATGTATGTACATGAATATAAAAATATTGAAAAGAAGTAGGTGTTTTATTAGTAATAGGTTTATTACTTCGATAAAAGTGGAACGTAAAGTCAAAATTGTTCCTTCATTAGCGATAATGAATCTGTTTCGTTTTGAAGCAGGTGCACTGTATCGATGAGAAATTGGCTCACTAATGCACTGGATAAATACTTGCATACTCGATATACATGGTTATTATATGCACATAATTTCCTATAATGTCGATTCACTGATATTCTATAACATTTCGCTTGATCAAGTTCAGAGTAAACCGATAAAACTAGTCTAATTATGCAATCGGTTCGTCAATATAATTTCTAAATGAATTTACAGACAATTAGCGATTCTATGATATCACAACAACAATCCGAACGGATGTCAGGTGAACATCAAATTCAATTTATTATCAAAATCGGAGTAAGCATTTCTGATTTGAATAATCTCACGTGTGGGTAACACTTGATATCTGATTACATATATCTCCTTTAATGACAGCCTTTCTGTACAAATAAATAGATCATTAATCTATTTGGCAAACTTACATCCAGGAAGCATTAAAGGAAATAAATCAAAAGTATTCAATTTCACATCTGAAAATATTATATATGATATTATAAAATAATTTCGCAAAGATTAACATTTCTTTACTTTCTCTCTATTTTCTCACGATAATAACTACTTAAATATAAAATACTTAAATATAAAAAAATAATAAACAGAAGAATGTTTTTGAGAAAACGAGTTTTTAAAGCTTTCATTTTATCTCAAAGAACACATACGGAAAAAAGTAACTCTATTATGTGCTGATATAACTATTGTTGGTTTTACTTATTTTCTAATCTCTAATTAAGTGAAAATTCAAAGTGTATTGTTTTTTAAAAAAATTGTTTTTCGCCTCAACACGATACATACTACCAATTAAAATTAAGAAGTTAACTAAATTTTCTTAAATTTCAAGCTGATACATACGGAAAAAAGTTAGAAAGTTCATTATAATAATTTTAAATTCCAGTCGGTTCGTCGGAAGCTGTAAAACATCCGCCAGAAGTCCGTACGTATCTTTTTTATACTTCCTGTCCTCTCGAGAGATTGAACCGTTAATTTCGTCCCATTTAACTTTTCTTGTGGGCAAAGATTCTCTACATCGGACTTGTGTGTATGTGTGAGTCCAACATCTTGCTCTTGCGAGCTAAACGCTTCCCTCTCTTTATTGTCTCATAGAGCGAAGCAGAGAATAGGCTTTAACGTCTATCTTTTTTTGTTTTCTCTCTGTCTCTATGAAATAAATGACTGTGTTCAGTAGAAGTGCTGCATTTACAACTGTTGTAAAAAACGTGAATCTGATTGGTATATGCTTTTAATCTTGGCTAATGCTGAAATTCTAAGCAAATCTATGAATCAATCGTAACATCGTAAAGTCGTAGCTTACGAAGCGATCGCAAAAAACTGAGCATAGAATATGACATACAATATGCATAGAATTGAAGATTTACTCATAAGTTTCTTATAAATCTTACGAAAACAAATTAAACGATTTTGTTTAAAATTGCAGCATTTTAATCTAAAAGCGTACACCAATCAGCTTCTGTTGATACGCAGTAAATGACAAGATGGAAGCGTTGTGCGCTCGCGAGCAAAGTATTGAATAAACCTGCTCTATATCGAGACAAATTTTCAAGAGAAACGGAAGAAATAAAGCAGGGAAACTCTGTTGCAAACGGCAGGAAAAATCGAGTTCGGAATCACTTCAACTTTCTACGTTACTTGATCACACTCTAACAGGTAACTTTAATTAATCTGACAGACGCAGTGCGCTGTTGTAACAATACCGGCCTTCGCCAATTACGTGTTGATTATTTTTACAAACGCAGTGTTTGGACTGGTAGTACACAACAAATGAATTTAATTCTTCGTATATATGAGAAAGCTGTTTCGCCGCATTCAGCGTTAATGTTTTTTTTGTAGTCGGTATATCGAGATTTTAAAATCAAGATTATCCCTTGTATAAATATTTATGTGCTTTATATTGCGGATTTTAAATCAAAGTTCAAAAGTTTAATCAATGAAATACACATTAATTTTTGTGTTTGCTATTTTAATTGTGATTATGTAATTTAATATAATCGGACAGCAAAACAAACAAGTAATAATCAAGCAAACAAATTTACCAATACAATCGATTACGATTATTCGCTGACATTACGGTTACTTGGTAGTGTTTCTGATCGATATAGTCGTAAATCTAATTTCGTGACTGCAGGCTACAAAATGGACAATTTATGGCATAATAGATCTTCACCAGTTCTACATTACGCCGGCCGTGATCTTGATCTTTGTTATTTGCATTAAGTTTCAAAATTAAATATGAAATCACATGAAGTATTTGTATAAAAATAATTACATAAAATTTTGTCAATTTATCTAATAACATTTTCCGCTAAAGTTTTACTTATTATTGACAAATAATTTCTTTTTATTTTATAGAATAAAATTATCAATATTGATATATTATAATCAACACGAAAGAGTAAGGAGATTAATATATTTTAAAAATCAGTATTTTTTTAAGTAATTGATGATAAGATAATTATGTTCTCATTGTTCTTGCGACATACATAATTGTTTTTAAATATCAGTTTATGCAGAAGATATCTATAGTATCTTAAATTAAATATCTGCATGGTGAACATACGTTAAAACAAACAAACATTTGATATTATGTAATTTATGTATTATGTAATTTATTTATCATCGCATTGCATCGAAGATGATTTAAAATAGAGCCGAAACGTACGATTTGTAGTTTGTAGTTAAAAACATAACGTCAGCTTACGCACAACTAATCACATTTAATTCTGAAAGCCCACTTCCCTTGTTACTCGCAAATCAATTGTTACCTTTGAATACTGATCAGAGACTCGACATATACCTTTAAGATTTCTTCAGATCACTAATGGTGTAGATTAAGAACGTGCCGTTGCATGGATGACACATGAAATCTCGTATGACGATTGCAAAAACGATTGAAGTGATACGCGCGGAATTAATTGCGCCAAGGTAATCAGCGTAAGCATCCTACTCTTTGAATTCTAATTGTTCCACCAAAATGTAGTAATTAAATTCATCTGACGGAAAACTAGTGTAAGCGAAGTCGGAAAAGCGAAGTGGGAGGTGATGTGGGAGAAGCATATTAGCCGTAGTAATTAATTCTAAACTCATGTGATTCGGCAAAGGACACATTTACCGCGATCGAAGTTAGAAAACAAAATATATCGCGTAAATAATTATGAATGTATTGTACAGCATATTCTATTTGATAATTTTTATGTCAGAGAAAGTAAATGTTCTGTTATATTGTGTATAAGGTTTCGTTAATAAAATATTTTCTTACCAAAAATAAATTAGGAATAACGCAGGTTTATGTAATGGTAGCTGAAGCAATTTCTGCCTAATTAAAATTTAATTAGGGAATAAATATCTGGAATATTGAAATGTATACTAAAATGCAATCGCTTAGAGTTCAGAAGTGTTTAGTTATGATAAAAATAATGAAAAAATAAGTCTTTAAAGAACAATAGATATTATGATATTAAGAATGTTCCATAGAGTAATAATTGTTTTTCATGAAGTGATGATTGGTTCCGATTTATTTTAATAAATTATTTATCATTTAACCGCGAATAGTATTTATCTCTTTCTTTTATTCTGTTTTTCTTTACTACTAAAATGCTTAATTTGCATTTCAATTGACATGATACTTTTTCACGACTAAAACACTTCTTTATAAATAGCGCTTAATTTTTCTAACAAGTAAGTGCTTTAGTCTTCTAGATTTGGTGAATTCACTTTATCCCTCAGAGTCTTTAGACTTAATCTCTCTTGAATATTTATTTCTTACGTACGTATATTCTTAGGCGACGGAATCCCTAAATCCTTGGGTATTTGGATATTTAAACTCTTGGACTTTTTTTTTGGAGAAAATTTTTGTCATGGATAATTCCCAAATTTCGTTAAGAATAGAATCCTGTTAGTAGGATTCGTCTTTCTCATGCACATACAATATTATCGATTTTACATATTGTTATCTATGATATTTTATAATTTAGACAAGTTATTGAAAAACGTAAAAAAAATGTCGTAGAGAAAGGCTGCTGTTATTATATTATTTTTATGTAAGAAATACATCTTATAATAATGTACAGTTTTTTTAATCTACATGAATATAAATATTATGTAACGCATTAAACAGTATTATATAATTCATTTGCAACTTTAAATTGATTTTACATTGCATCATTGCATGTTATGAAACGGGAATTAATATTACTGTAACGCTAATTACGTTGCGTATTGAGTAAATCTATACTATATATATATATGTACATATATGTTTATTAGCGCAAATTATTAATAATAGCTATGTGATTACTAGTAATTATTGTATGTATGTAAAATATTAGTTCATGATACTTGTGAAAGTTTGATGACGAGATTAAGTTTAATTTGACTCTATCGCTTGAGGGTTATTGACATAGTATTCCTTCTTTTGATAATTCGACGATATATATAATAAGATTCGACCTCAACACATATCTTTCTTTTAAAAAATAAATTACTACGATATCTCCATACGTGAAAAAAAATAATAGTGGTCGTTTGATACTTCAATAGACATGTTTGATGGGTTTCAAAACGTCAAAAGTTATCTATAGCTTATGCAGAACAAGTTCGATAAACTCTGCTATGATAACAATTTTATCACTTACGTATTGTTACTTCATCATTTCTGATATCAAAGAAAAATATGAAAAATCATACAAAAATGGATCCTTATATGTAGATATTGAAATAGAATAAACTTCAACGTAAAAATAGATAAATAAATATATACATACATATCATGTTGTATATTTTCATGTTTGATTTTAAAGGTTCGCAAAACATTGTTTAGAAATAAACTTTCAAACGATTTCAGCTGTATGCAAAATTATTTCGTGGAAAAGTTTTAAAACTAGTATAAAAAGTGATGGGGAAGTAAAAGTTGAAATACTATTGGAGAACCACATCTCGTGGTTCGTTAGAATTAAATTCAAGTAATCTAGTGGATGATTTTTTAGGTAACATATAAACAAGTATTGAATAAAAAATTAGCATGATTAGATAATTTTATACAAATTTGAAATGATATCATATACATATATCATAGATATATATCATAAATAATAACAAAAAAATAAATAATACAAAAAC
>VBVR01005194.1:0-12663 GCA_011638315.1 Tetramorium parvispinum | reverse complement strand
TATTCAAATTAATTACAATTATATTTTATGAAAGATGTAATTATGATATCTATATCGGAACCTTATAAATTAATATTCTATAAGTTAATAATGATAATTATTTGACTAATATGTCATAAACTGTATAAAACGTTTTAAACAAGCGTAGGTATACACATTCGAGCGCCGATCTTTGTACAGATAAATGCCGGTTCTGACATATATTCATTGTTCTTTTATCACGCTTCGCGCACGTTCGAGAGCAGAAAAGCACAGGTGAAGCATGCACGTGGGGGAGTTCTTCCGCTTTTATAATCGTAAAACTGCAGGTGCAGCTTGTCACACAATGGACAATGCTCGAGCACCTCGAACGAGTTCGCAAATTATGTGACTGCAGTTTAATACAAATTGCGATTTTTCGCGAAGTGAAGCGTTCTCGTTTTTTATTTTCGTTTTCGTCTGCGATCGAAAGGGTAACTTTCTCTTTATCCTAGTGCTGCTTAATTTAATTTTTACAAGTTGATTTTATAATTGATACACGTAGCAAAATACGTTTCATTCTCTCTCTCTCTCTTTCTCTCCCTCATTTAAGTTACATTTTTTAAATTTATGAAATTAATAAGCTTTCACAAATTAATAAATCATGTAATAAGTATAATATTTTATTACCTTATTTATAATACCTTATAGATATATTATCATAATATAATTTTAAAATCTCTTTAAATATCTTTATCACGAAATTAATTTAATTTTTTAAATATTTTTGTACAGTTAATATTTTTATGGAACTTATACCAATTTAAACGATATGAAGCGAAATACATATCACGAATGTGATAAAGGCTGTATAACATACAATTCGTTTCCCACGAATCTATTCAAGTATAACGAGCAACTGCTCTCGCGTGCAAAGTTTAAGTTTCGCGAATTTGATAGCTTGATCGACAACGCGTGCATGATCGATCACACGAACCATATGGTTCACGTGCCCCCAGCATGGAAGTAATGGGTCATGGTTACATAAAGAAGACCTTAAACGATCACACTCTGTTCTTTCGTTTCGAAAGCTGATATACAGCGCAGATGTTAAGAAAAATACGATCCCATTAAATAGAAATAATTTTACAAACAAGCGTTCGATCAATGTGAAAACTTAATTTAAAACGAAAATTATATAAACACAGTTCTTTCAGGGGTTTTATCCAAAAATAAAATTATAAGTTTTAGAAACCTTTTTTTTATATATTTAGTTAAGGAGAATTATTTCGTATTAAATCAACGAATCTGACGTAATTAAATCGCGAGATTTAATTAAGACGCTAAATCTACTTAACGGTGACAACAAATGTATAATTTTCTATGCGTTGCAAACGAAATGAGATCTAATAAAATTTTGCACAATCAATTGACATATTAGTGTTTGATAAAATTTACTATCCTCTTTAAAGGTAAAATTGATACGTTATCCTAATCATTGTCATTTCTGTGAACGCGATAAATTGAATCGATTTTTCACCGAAAAAAAGCAAAGTCATCTTTTGGGGAAAAACGAACGAAATGTACATTATTTTGATTATTAGAAATTTGGTAAAATAGATATAGCTATAAGGAATAATAAATTGTAATTGCTAAAAAAATAATAATCCTAATAATTGTACGGTGACAATGGAAAATGTATGCTATTTATTCATCAATTAAAATCTTACATACAATATAGACTATCTTGAAATTTTCATTTTTAAGGTTTTTTCTTGTTATGTTGAATAGATTATTCAATCATGTGTTTAATTAATATCAATGACTGTACGTTTATGGGAAGCCACAGTGACACAGGAAACTGATGTCCCCTCCTCCTCCACGATCCCCTTGTCACTACGATTTCGATTTCGTCGCAGGCTGTCAATCCGGAAGTCGGTGCTTTCGAAAGGAAATACCTTCAAAGGATTCTGTCGGTCGACCGTTTCCTGCACACGCGTCAACGGAAATTTTAACGTTTATGAAATGCATAACAAGCGTTGGCTGCCGCTTGTCCCGGCATACGAAGCCGCGGATGCACTTTCACGAAATGGTAGAAAGTATCAGAAGATGAATATGTCATATATATGCGATTACGAGATATATAATGAATAAATGATTATAAATTACAGTTACTCAGCGATACGTATAATCAATGCAAGCAGTGAATATTAATATTTTACTTTTAATATTTTTAATTTTACAATGTTTACATATATTAAAATTTGATGCCTTTTCCATCCAAGGGTATAGCAGTACGTCACGTGATTTGCAATTCCCCAACATAAAAAATGCCGATGCTTACCGTCATAACTGTTAATCATGCATTAATCATAACTGAACATTAAATTGTAATTATACTACTAAGCTTCCTTCAGCCTCTCGTTCACTTTAATTCAACAGTATTCTCGCCATGCCAAGTTGCGGGTTAACTTTTAGTAATAGACGTTATGCCCGTTTCTTCAAGTTCGTTGCAAGCGCATTCGTTGGCGTACCTCCGTATTATTTACGGATATTACAATTATCTCGTAAAACTTTTACACTTGGACGTGTTACGGACGATCGCCATTGCAGCCGTTTCTCACGGGGGAAAAAAGCGCTTCTGCGAGGACGGTTGCTTCACGCAACATAAATTTTACGCGTGGAACCGTGGACTCTCTCCGTTCGCGTAGGTCCGTCTTTGCAGGTGTCCCTCGCGAAACCTTCGCACAAGTCGCACGCCGCGCATCGGCTCTTGGGCTGTACGTTAATCTGCGATGCGCCAACGAAACCGGAGGGTGGCGAAATTGAGTTAACGTGAGAGTTAATGCCCCCGCAATTATACCGAGTCGAACAAAAATTGGCCACTCCGCGATGCGTGTCGAATAAGCACGCACTCTTGCGCGAGAAAGTAATTCCTTAAACGGTCAAAGAAATGGCGTTTTCGAGGCGATTCAGAGTTTCTTATCAGCGATTGCTTAAAATTTTGGGGATTTAATCGGGAATCTAATATAAACTGTAGGTATTGAAAAGGAAAATTTCGGGAGTAGCTAATTTGTTTCTAAATAATTATCATATAAGCTGTGTATTTTCATAAATATTTCAACATTTAGGCAAAAAAATACACGATACAATAATGTTTTTTGATATATCTTGTTTCATAAAACGTTACAAATTTCTAAATATCTATATATCGATGTAATAAATTCTCTTCTAATTCTATTAATTTAATCCCCTGGCACAATAGTGATAATGAATATCTTGATGTTGTATGCAAATATGGGAATGTTAATAAAACATAGTATCGCGAAGATGATCACATGCGATAATCACATTTATTTGCGAATTTTTCCAGTTTCTCTTGATATTAATTTTTTTATCAATCTTCTGTTCTTTCAAAATGACATTTATTCATCAATAGCGCTAATCTCGAAAAATGCTAAATTACGAGAGACATGAAAGCGGAATTTATGTAAATCCTTTTGTTCAATTGTCTCGTCTAGCAGTCACGCTTCGCGTAAAACCGTCACGAACCGGAGCAAATCGACATGCATTATTTATCGTTAGGGGTGCTTCTATGGGAAACTCTCTCTTGGGGGTGGAAATATCAATAAAAATTTTTGTGGGAATTTCTACATTCTACCCGTACCCACATATATTATCGAACCAACGTGCAGCCATTAATTAGACCATTTCCGGTTCTTAATTCTCTCATAAAAATCACAGCTCAATTCTATTCACTTACATGTGCAATAACAAATTTAAATGTGTTTTCGTATAAAGATAGACTTACTGTATATGTTGTTACTTTATAAAAATATTTTCAAAGTATTTAGAGACAAGGATATCTTAAAATCAAATGGCTTAACAGAATCAATTATCAATAACGCTTTTAATTACGCTTAAAATTAGGAGAAATTTAGATTGAATTTTTCTTGAATTAAAAAATAAAAATAAAACATTATTATGCAATAATCTTTTTATTATATTATACTTCTGGCATTGTTTTAAAATACCACGCACAATGAAAACAAATTATTATGACAGATAATATGAACGAAGTTAGTTTTTTTAAGTCATTTTTTTATTTTAAATCATAAAAAAAATTAATAATTATTTTAACTAATTGTAAATGTTATAGTCGGCATTTTTTGTTCGTAAAATATTCGTGACACGAATGAAGCAATCGAAATAACCAATTATTTGTATTGTTGGTGCACCTTTCGCCGTGTATTGTGGGTAACCACTCGCACGTAAAGGTCTAAAGGTCCAAGAAAGGGGTGGACACAAACAACCCTTCGACACAGCAGATGGTCGATTGAGCAAAATCGATCTCCGACTTGATTTATCGAAATCTCAACGTTGTGTCACCGCGGGGGCGCCCGGCCGCCTCTCGATGTTATTTTTAACAATTTCCACATGACGATCGACTGATAAACGCCGCGGCCGAAGGGTTTCGTAGCAGATGTTTCCGTCTAACGCGTTTGCGATATTGCGCCTCAGTGTTTGCATCACCTCGTATATTTTCGATATAAATTAGACGGCTCGAATAGATCCTTAAAGCTTAATCACGATAGCGCGTCAGCTGAGCGCAGTCTAACCAGAGAAAAAAGAGAATTGCCCAATGATTTCGTTAACCGAAGATCGCTCGATAAAAGCCGAAGGGTTTCATGATCGAGCAGATGCTGCGAAATTCGAAACGTCGTACGTCGTTTTTTGGAACTTTTTTAATATTTAGCTCTATTCATATCGACATCTACTAAATTTACGAGAGGAAAGGATCGTTGAGAAAAATATATTTCTAACAAACAAAAAACACAATGCACAATAATTTTCGAATAACAGCATAGAACATATGCAATTTAGAAAAACGTATAAAAATCACGAAAATAATATTTGTTGTATGCAAGAAAAACCATTTATATTTATTCTCTTCTCGTAGTGCATTGTCCAGTTTTAATTTGCTGGAAATGCTATATGTCTTTCTCTGATATCCTTAGATTTTAATGATTTAAACCATCCGGCTAATGTAACATTCGATCTTAAAATTTTAGATTATTTTATGTAGAAAAAATATCACAAATATCTGATAATTATTTTCATAGAATGATATTGTTTACAATTACCGGAAAATTCTTTTGTCAGGTTGAAGATTACAGTCGGCACAAAAATAATCAACGCAAAAAGTTCTATCTACGGCTATTATCATTATTATCATATTATTGTACTTTCTACATATTTCTAAATTTTCTATACATTTTATATAAAATATATCTTAACTTTTTTATAAAAATATATTTTAGAAATATTTTACTTAATTTTTCAAAAATATTGAAAACAATCAGGTGTTAACGTTTCCAAAACTTAGGGAAGACATTCAAAAAGAAATTTACTCTGTACCTAGAACATTAATATTATAAATTGAACAATGAATAAAATATATAACGTTTCAGTGTGTCAATTCTGCCGTCTGCCTAGGACAATCTGTAGTGATAGAACCAAACTCAACGCAATTTCAGCGACGCAGTAAATTGACGGACGAGAAAGCCAGGCGAAACCGCGAATTAGACAGCTGAAGGAATAATAGTATTGCGTTAGAAAGTGGGATCAGTGCGGCCTTAATGCGTGATTAATGACCAGCGGGTGTGTCGCGCGATCACGTCGAACGCGATTTTTCGTTACAACAATACTAGGTGCTTTTCTCCACCATCACGTGCTGCATGTCAAAATAATAATTGAAACCGCAACCACTCACGAGTCAACGAAATTGGAAAAGGGGTGGCTCGCGCGGGAGGGTAAAAGGAGACCGGGTTTGTTTCATCGGCCACGATTGCGCACCGGCAAAGCGCATGAGTCGCCAACAAAGGAGATAATAATATAGCGGAAACGAAAAATAATAAAACCGGGCAATAATGTCCGATGATGCAAGCGATGTACGACAGAAAGGGGTGCATTCGTGCGTGATCTGTTAATTGTTATACGCGTTTACTATTCAATATACGATGTTTTATAATATGCAATATAATTGAAAATAATATCTATTTTTTTTGTCTGCACGCAACTGTTAATCGAGAAGTTTATTTCTGAACTGCTATAACTCATTAAATTCTAGAAAACTTCCTGTGTGTTTTTCTGCTTAAATTCTTATAACTTAAATCATAATTAAGATTATTTTATTTATGTTTACAAGTAAAAAGAGTTGCTCTTTTCGGAAACTAATCGACGATGGGATAAGATATTTGAAAAAAATGTAAGGGTTGAAAGTGAAGATAAAAAGGAAATGATCTCAGCTTTTTATGAACAAATATTCAATTAATGAGTTTGTCTAGCTTTATGAGTAGAATTTTTGGTGTTGACAAATAATATTTATATCAATTTAGTCTATTCAAAAAGCTAGATGAAATCAGTTATTAGTTGAATATTTATCAGTAAAAAGTCATTATTTTTTTATCTCTGTTTTCAAATTTTTTTTATTCAAAGATTCCGCCTCATCGCTAACTAGATTTTTGAAAAGAGTAATTCTTTTACCCCTAACTATTAATTACATTTAAAAAATTTTAATTAGGACCCGAGTTATAAGAATTTAAAACAAAAAAGCATGTAACAGCCTCCTATAAGAACTTAATAAGTTAAATTTATCAAGATAAAAATGATGTCTTATAGATTTATAGAAAAACAAAAGATCTGAAGAAAACAGAAATTTTTAAAAAATTATCACCCGGGGCTTAATTACGGTGTACAGAATACGATTTATCGAATGATTAACATGAAACAATAGGATTAAAGATATTTTATCACACCGTCTGGTCAAAAACGAAATGATAAGATTAACAGAAATGCCAGTATTGTCGGGAGTAGGGATATGTTCCTTGTCTATATTAACCTTTACCGCGCGAGCATCTGAATAATTCTGTCCTTCTAGGAAATAAGGTGAACTGATGTTCTCTTTGGTGACTATTGCATGCGTGTTGTGTATAATTAAGAATTTATTACTTATGTTTACAGGTAAAAAGAGTTGCTCTTTTCGGAAAACTAATCGACGATGGGATAAGATATTGAAAAAAATGTAAGGGTTGAAAGTGAAGTTAAAAAGTAAGTGATCTCAGTTTTTTATGAACAAATATTCAATTAATAAGTTTGTCTACCTTTATGTTTAAGTTTGTTTAAGATTTTTCGTTCGTATGTCTATCAAATGCTGTTATTGCAAATAATTGTTGCGGATACGGTAAAATAGCGGTGCGTATGTGCTGATGGGATCTTAAATCGAAAATCGAAAAACATTGGAAATCAAATATGAAGCAACCATATTTAGTATTATTGGTCGGGCTAGTGATCTTGTTAGTCGCGATTGAAATTGTATTGATCTACAGTTAGGTAACTCCATTTTATCTTTTTAAAGATAATAATTTCCATTTAACAGCCGATTTTATGATAATTGATACCTTAACCTTAGTTAATTTAAATTAAATTTCTTGGAAAAAATATATAATTAAATCTAGTATAATATAATCGTCAAGAAAAAGATTCTATGTAAGAAAAAAATATTGAATAAATTCTTTTCTATTCGTTATGCAAGAAAAATTGTTTTATATATCAAAGTAATGTAATTCAATCATAAAAACTAATTTAATAACTTATATTTAGTCTATTTTTCTTTTCACATAGAATCATTTCTATGACAGATATTCCACTTCAGCAAATATCAATAAAATATTTTATTCTAACAGTTGCAATCACAACTCGAAATGAAGATACGTCTAATTGTGGAAAAGAGAATAAGACCACAACTTCCACACTTTCCACAACTTCCACACCTTCCACAACTTCCACAACTTTCACAACTTCCACAAAGACCACAGCTTCCGTAAATATAACGACGGATTTGACGGATTTGACGACAATATCTACGTCATCGTCTATAACACCGTCAAAAATTACAACAGCAGAGTCTCCAACTGTCACAAGAACAACAAACTCAAACACATCACCCAAATCAAGCAAATCACCGACAGTACCAACCTCACCTACGAAATCGCCAACGTCTAAAGAAACAACTATAGAATCGAGCACATCAACACCAATAACATTATCGTCGCCGTCTGAAGAAACAACTGAAACATTACCCTCATATTCGACTACATCATATGCAACAACGATGAGCACAAAAGAAATTACATCAGACCCTACGCTTCCGACAACTTCACCGACACCTGGAACTAAATCAACACCCACTATCCCATCAACATCAGTTACAAGTGATGCCAGCAGTACTACACCTAAAAAGAACACGGGGTGTCCCTTTAATTACATTCTTAGAGATGAAAAAGAAAGAGTATGCGTTCTGACTAATATGACGGTTCATATAGAATTGCAACACAGAACGAATTTTCAGGTAAATAAAATATTTATAAAAAAGAAATACCATGTCTCGTGTTTATGACTTTGTAAAAATATTTTTTAAAAATACTCATCAAAACAATTTATATTTTCCATATTTTTCTTTAATCGATCACTTAATCAGCAATGACATATATATATTTAATAATGATTTTACTATATAACAGAATGCAATCGCGTTTTTTTAGGAACCAATATCTACGTTGACAGTTCCGATGAACGCAATAACAACGGGTAATTGCACTGAAAAAATCGCCAATATGACTTTAAGTTGGGCGGAAGCTGCCAAAAACCAAACAGGCGATAAAGAGAATAAAATTAGCTTTAATTACGCCCGCAATAATATTAAATTTTTTCTTGACTCCATTTTCATTGACGTGCACTTGAATGGTAATAATTTCTTGTCATATATCGAATTGCATTTCGAAATTCTGCAAGAATGTATACATGAACGTTATGTAATATAATACGCATCTTAATTACTTTTTAATTATTATTTTGATTTATTTTTAGAAATATTATAAATTTATTTTTAGAAATATTATATTATAAAAGTATTTTCTCAATATTTAACAGGAGAAGAAATCAGAGGAAACGCAACGAATCTGCAATTATTCTCCGCTGCAGTAAAAGATGGAATATTTATATGCGAAAAAAATACTACAATAAACGCTGAGAAAGAATCGTCGAGGATGTTATTATACGTTGTTATTTCTGATATCTCCTTAATTGTGTTCAATAAGTGTTTCGATAGAAAAGGTATAGTATAAATTTTACAATTTTATTAGTTATGTCAATTAAAAAATTACATGCTTTTATTAATTGCTTTTAATTAGATATTTCAAATATAACAAAATAAAAATATTATTTCAGAGATTAATTGCAGTGATGAAACAAATAAATCAGATGAAACAGATTTATATTATATTAAAATCATTGTGATCATTAGTACAATATTTGGTAGTATTCTTCTCGTTCTGATTGCTCTGTACATATGGCGTATAAAAAGAAAGAAACATGCAAAAAAAAGCAAGAAACATGTTGCATAATTTCAAAATTTTATCAAGTATTACTTTTACAGTAAAAAAATAATTTTAAAGAGATAGCACATAAATAGGCCTTGACATCTTTTTTTAAAAAACTTTTTTTTAAACAATATGTTCAAATCAATGGCAATGTAAAATATACATTGAGTTATGTATGAATTTCTTACAAATAAAGCTATTAAAGAGAAACATTTACTGCTTTTAAAAATGAATATTTGTATTCTATTAGTATTTTAGTAATCCCGCTGTTATCCGTACACTACGCATCTTCGTCTTCTCTTTTCTCTTCCCATAAATTTCCCGATAGTAATCGCCCGACATCTACAGATTGAATTGACGGTTATCGTTCATGGGAGATGTGCGAATAAAGATTACGTATGGCGTTGGGAAACGCAGCGTTCTTTAATTAACTAGACTTAACAAATAGTTTGGGGTTTCGATCGCCCCTGTAGTCCGTCACGGTTACGCCCACCCCAATTACCTCGTTACTTGATAAACTGTAACATTTACGGCGCCATCTGCGCAATCGTGTGAACGTTGATCAGCTGGGGTGTATTTTGCGAGGTATACATCCTTCATTTACATATATTGATTTCGATTCAAGTGATTTACGAAGTAAAACCGTCGTCCATAAAAAAGATGCATTAGTCTCAAACCTTTCACAAGTTTCCAATACATTCATGTAACGATAAGAACCTACAATGTATGACTCGCTAGGCAAATTCCGTTCCGGAAAGAAATTGTACTTAATATAAAAATTTACATTTCGGAGATTTTGCATTACAATATCTCCGCTTTTAAAAAAGTAAACGAAAAATAAAAGTTTATTATACCTACATATAATTCAAATCCAAGCTATTGATTAAACCTACTCAGAACTTGATCGGTCATTTTTGAGATGTAGATCTAAAACTCTCAACTTGTCGGCTCGCATATAGATACACGGTTTGTTTTGCGTTACGTGTACATACATTTAGCGGGAGACATTATTGTGATATATTTCTTGATACTGTCAAAGAAAACTGTAATTTCAAGAATATCCTGTAAAATATTTTCTATTTTATGTTACTAAACAGGTGACGCTACATTAGTCCCGTAGAGTTGTGTATAATCTTTCATATGTATTTAAGGTAATTTAATGCAATTTAATATATTAATAATTGTTGATCTTTCTTTCTTATTTATATTACTTACTCTTACTTATTACTGTAAATAAGTTTGTTGTAGATTAATTTTTGAAAAAATAATTCCATTAGCCATTGAAAAGTTTATCGATTGTGGTTACGTATGGCGGAATGATCATCAAATAATGGTCACGATGTAATCATCAGAGATTCTGAGAGATCTTGCCTTCTTTTTTCAACTAATATGTACAATGAGCTCATTTCAAAATATTATCAATATTACTTTGATGAAAATCCTTTAAATTTTCAATCTCTTTATTCACTAACGGCAGTAATTTCAAAGGTATCGTAAATATGTTTTAGAAACATTCGCTGCGAGATTCTTTTTTTAAAGTTAATTACATTTTTTTCTTAATTTAATGGAATAAAAATTTTGTTCAAATATTTCTATAGTTGTAGTAGTTGTAGTTCCGGATGGCACAAGCCGCGTGGTATTTAGAGGAATCAAAAACCTTTGCCCGCAAATCTCGAAGCGGAAATCCTCTTTTCGCCTCAGTTCTGGATGAAGGTTACGTTTTGAAGATGAGAAACTCAGTCATCAACAGATTACCATCCTAAGCCACGATGAGCAATCAACAGAATCTAGGCTCACGACTCTCATCACTACTAGAGAACGCTGCACAGAAATCCAACTCACCCTCGCCTCGGTCCAAAATGGATTCCCGATGAAAGGACTTGATACAACAGTGCATTCATCGCTGTATACCTTGTGTGTAATGAAGGGTAGCAACTCCCTAGCAATTAATGAGCAGTCTTTCTCCATTTCAAGTCATCGTGCCGCACACTGGGCCAAGGCCACACAAAGGTTTCCTAGCCATATTCATGTGCTTCAGCAAGAGGGTGGGGCACTTAAATCATTTCTGATCTTACCATCGAAACCTTCCTGGCAGCTTTCCGGTGCTTTATCTTGCGGCAAAGCGAATCTGTGCGAGCTTTTAAAGTAATTGAGGTGCTCACTTCATGAACACAGAACGCATTGCGAGCGTTCTTCCGAGCCTCCGGTCAAAATAACTGGTGGAAACACAAACCTCCTCCTGGAAGGTGGAAAGTAGATGAAAATTCAATCCATTTCACATGGACGGTTGTAAAAAATCGTAAAACTGACGAGAATTTTCTTTAAGATTGTTGTTGGTTCTTTTCTGAGGGATACTTTGTTTATTCTCTCTTTGTAATTTCGAGATATTGTATGCTCATTTTAGACTATAATCTTTCAAGATGTATATCTCGTTCTTGAGATTTCAGGAGTATAACTTTTCAGGACATTTTATACTTCTTAAATTTTAAAATTGTAATTTTTTCAGCATACTGCCACATTCCTCAAGTTTCGAAATTACGACCCTTTGAAAGATTATACGATTTTTTCAAATTTTGGCACTTTTTTCGGCAGTTTGCTTATCTGTTTATATCGATTTCGACAGAAAAAATATCAAACATTACAGACACACCCTTCGTTTAGCACCTGGATATCATATCGGTCACAGCAGATGCTACAGCAAAATTTACGATTATCCGTATTAATTGGTCGGCAATAACGTCCACTATCGTGTGAAACATATGGGGAACATTGTTTCTATCACCGTGAGAATTATAGAAAGTTAGAAGTAAATCATTTTGAGAATCGGTTGAGTTCGATAACATAATGACTACTAAAGAGAATAAAGTAACAGGAAATTCAAATAATTAATACTCTGTTGAAAATAAAATTTGGAGCGTAAGTCGAATGCAAGAGAAGGATGATATAAACTTGAATAAAACGTCTAGGAAGCGAAAATTGAAACACCGGAGCGTAAAAGAAGCGTTAAAATTCTTTACGCTTTTTTTACGCTCCGGTGTTTCAATTTTCGCTTCCTAGATGTTTTGTTCACGCTTATATCACCCTTCCCTTACATTCGACTTTACGCTCCAAATTTTATTTTCACCAGGAATTTAAGATTTAAATCAAAACGATAAATCAAAAGGGGCTCAGAGCCGTAACTAGATGAAATTTATTATAAATAAAATTAAATTTCATACATTTCAGTCTAAATTGAGACTATCTTCAGTGTTAAAGTAATTAAAAA
>VBVR01005193.1:0-12641 GCA_011638315.1 Tetramorium parvispinum | reverse complement strand
GTCTATTATTAATTGGTCTGGTAAATATGCCAAAGATATTAATAATTTAGTTGCAGCCCAAGCAGATTCTTTCTCTTCGCCTGCCAGAATTCCACGTTTGTCAGCATTTTTTACTAATGCCTGCAATGAGAAACTAATATGAGGTACATAGATTGACGTGTATTTTTAGTGTGCGTGTGTGGTATGTGTGCGCGCGCGCGTGCGTGCGCCTGTGTAGATATTTTTTATTCTTTTTCTGCTTCTTATGCTTAACCATTGATGGATGTTTGCGATCACATTTTCCATCTTTTGTCTGTCCAACAGAGCGCAACATATCCTATGGTAGATGTACATCTTGAAAGCCTTTATTCTATCCATTGTAGATATCATCAATGTTCAGCCTTCAATATCATATAAATGCATCAAACGTATTTAATAAATTTTGGATGCTTTCCAGCAACAACACTGTGTTACACTACTTTAACATTCATTAATTAAGAGTTTCTCATGCAACTAATAAAAATTATTATACTACTTCTTATAAATTGATTTATTAATTATTGTTATACGACAGATGTGTTTTATATTTTAATATAATTTTTGTCTGTAAAGTTATACATTATATTTCACATTGAAATAAATAATGAACCTTTTTTAGATACAAGGCGATACGAACAGCGAAGGATTACCTGATTATTTATTTGAGGAAGAAAAGATGATAAGGAGGGAGTTGTGTCTCTATTTACTGATTTAATAATTTCCTCTCTTTTTAACATTCAACAAACAACAAG
This sequence comes from Tetramorium parvispinum, assembly GCA_011638315.1. Taxonomy (NCBI): domain Eukaryota; kingdom Metazoa; phylum Arthropoda; class Insecta; order Hymenoptera; family Formicidae; genus Tetramorium; species Tetramorium parvispinum. Next base: position 11,871 of record VBVR01005193.1, on the reverse strand, counting down.
GACGAAATGATACACTATTACACAGTGTTGTCTGTGTACGTTGCTGAAAAGCACCTCTTATCAAATATTTTTTTATTACCTGACTATAATGGAAAAAACAGCCAATTACTTTCACGTGGGGAAAAACTGTTTTTAATGCATTATGTTCAGCCTTTTCAAAATCACATACTGCTATATGTGGCTCAATTTTTACAATATTAGTCACAGCTCTTAACACGTCAACATAATTTTCAGTTTTTCGCCCTTTCATTATAGCATAGACAATCGGAAATGTCTAAAATTTGAAAGAAAGTTAATTTAGTTATATATATATATATATAAATATTATGTAGAATGCCTTTTGTAATTAAATGTTATAAAAATTAATTAAATAATGAACTCTCTACTACTACTACTACTACGTTCTCTCTCTCTCTCTCTCTCTCTCTCTCTCTCTCTCTAATAAATTAATTATTTGTTTTGCTTACTCTATTATTGTGTCTCATTATAATAGTCCACAATTGACAATTAGTATTTTTTAATTGTGGTACTGTAGCAAATGTTCCATCAACAAATATAATTTTTTCTTCACTAGCTTCCATAATTTTATTTGTTAATGTTCTATCTACAAAAATAACTGCTTTCGTATCATTATTTTTTATGATACTTTCTATTACGAAAGCGTCTGTATGATCTATTTTTAATAATTGCTTCCAATTTTCTTTTGATAAACATAATTGTAAATTATTTAAATCTTGTGGAATCGATCCAAGATTTTGTTTTTTGTGCCGTTCAATAGATCTTTCTACATTTCCAACAGTTGTTAAATGCAGCAAATGATCGTATCTATGTATGAACAAAATATGAATTATAAGTAGTGATTAGATTATTTTTCTAATAATATTTACTATCTACTTTATCGTTTCTTATTCACTTTTTAATTATTCTTTTTTTAATAATTCTTGTCGTTTCATATGGTAGGGATGTGTCGATTTCTTTTTTGAGTTCACCCAATTCAGCTACAGGTTTACCATGCCGTTCATGGTTTCCACTTATAATATATTTATTATTTTTTATTGTTAATCGCGCTGTACATCTAATGTCTTTGTTTTTCCGGAAACTACATTCGTAATATCTACAAGAAAATTATTCATCATTAAATGTACCAAATATGATATACCTATGCCCACAATAACAGATACGATACAACGTAGTAAATTAAGCCCAACAAACATAATGTTATATGTATGTAACGTACATGTTAGTTACATGTATGTTATATATATATATATATATAATACAGTTACATTGTTGAGTAGGAAATTATAACCAACATGTATATACATTACATGTAACATTATGTTTGCTGGGAAGCTGTCTTTCAGTTTTTTCTTACATACATGTATATGCATATGTTATTCTACTTTCTTAGACTAATTTTTCTCTAATTCTTGTATCTACATACTTCGTATCTCCGTTAGAGCTATTATAATGATAATTATATCCTTCGTATAATAATTTTGGTTTTTGCAGTCTGGCTGTCTTATATTTTCGTGTTTCTGCCATATTAAACAATACAGTAACAACAAACACAATATAATAAACACTTATGCATCGAATGACTAGGACAGATTGCACGACAATGGAGAAAAACAAAAGCATTCTTAAACTTAGAAATAATAGTATTTTTAAAATAAGGCGGCAAAACAAACATTACAAAGATATATTTACACAAAAGCAGAAAATAAAAAAAAAATTTATACAATTACATTAAAATAAGATTATTCATGTACAATCAGTACAGTTCGTTATTCATAAAAATCTTTTAATAAATCAATGTTAATGAAATACTTATGATATAGAGTGACTTTTTAAGTATGTTGTGAATGCCTTATAACACATAATTTTTGCAGAATATATTCATAAACTCACATCTCTTTCCCTTTCTCTCTTCAATATTTAATTATTTATATTAAATTATTTACAGTATTTACGTGTATTTACTGAACAAAAAATTATACGCAGTTTTGAAAGGCACCTGGAATTTTGGGCAAGGACAAATCATAAAAATATAAAAGAAGAGAACGCATTGAAAAATATTTGGGATGAAATTGAAAAAATATAGAAAATATTGATCTATTATTAATTTTAAATAGGTTAAGTCAATTTGTCGGGAGAAAAAATAAATCCATATATATATTGTAATACACTTTATTCTTATTTCAATATTCCATTATTCTATAATAATATAATATAAAAACAGTATAACGAGATACTCATTTAAGTCACATTTCACAAGTTTCAATACGCTTATGTTATGTCAAAACTCGCATATGTCAAAACACGTAGGTTTCGGCTAACCAAATGTATTACTACTTGCTCAGTGTCACTAACCCACAGAAATTTAATTTGAACTACCTAGGAACTTTCGTTAGTACCAACGCTATCCCCTCTCTTTTTATGGAAATTGTCGTGTAACCCACTAACCCACAGAAATTTAATTTGAACTACCTAGGAACTTTCGTTAGTACCAACGCTATCCCCTCTCTTTTTATGGAAATTGTCGTGTAACCAGGCCGTAAACTTGGGCCGTAACTGTAAAGTTTCGACCAATCACGTCATTCGATTCCGTTGTGCGTACTTACACATTGGTTGAAATTTTACGGTTTCAACATAAATTAATAATTTACGGCCTCTATAAATCAGCCTTAAATCAGCCTTTAATCATTGGTTAATTATGTAAAACTTACTACTTGTTGCGTACTAAATTCATACGGTGTAAACAAGGCCTTTATGGTCTTGCAACATGCAAAAAAGGAAAATCTCTAGTCAGTTTGACAGCGTTCGCGTCTGCTGTTGAATTAGAATTTTCACCGATTTTTCTGCACCGCAATTTATGTGAATGTAAAACGATAAAGTAAATTTTATTTATTGAAATATGTAGCCCCGTAGAAACAGAATCCGACGAATTCGAAAATTCAAAGGAGGATAAAAAGTTAACAACCGGATAACATGTAATCCTCGAGGAAAGTGAGAGACACGAGGTAAACATCAAGAGAGGTTTGCCAGGGCGTGATACGTCTTAACGTACGGGATTGACGTTTCTTTCGACGTAGCGATGATCGTTTGATAAACCGGACCATGGAGGACAGTAGCAAGGAACGCCGGGTCCTGCAGCACTATGTTGCCAAGCAAGACACGGTACTGATACGGATATTCGGTGCGTGCGACGTTAACGTTAACAAGTTGCGTCTGGGAATGCTTGTAGAAGCACTGGAGGATTTGAAGGAGAGCGTGTTGAGGGTGCGCGTGACCGACACCGTCGGCGGATCTAAGACCTGGTGCGGCACGGAATGGCGTTGCCACAAGTACGACCTGATCCCCGTGTCGCCGAAGGTCTGGCAGTACCTGCTCGCCGTACAATCTCCTCAGGAGAGAGTTCGACTGGCGAACGACGAGGCACTGTGCGAACAGATAAGAAATATATCAGTCAACGACGTGGCCTGGTACTGCTCCGACCCCGCTAACAGACACGCCAAGGAATTGGCGTACGTCAGATACATCGGACCCGTGCCGCAGCTCGGATTGGGACATTACTTTGGCCTTGAACTAGTGGTGAATTGACTAATAGCGTTTTCGACTGGCCCTGGGTTACGCGCTCTGGGATCGATTAAAGCCAGTTTACTAGGAACGTATGTTCAAATGTATTATGAATGAGTTTCTTCTAAAGAATAATAAGGATAATAAGATGGCATATCATATATGATTGACTCTTGCTCTTAGTTTTTGTTTTCGTCGACGATTCGACAACAATATAATGAAATAAAAGCAAAAGTTTGTCATCTAGTAATCCAAGACAGAACTTATGACGTCATTACGCGCTCTCGAAGCATGTAACCCAGGGCTAGTAAAAAACGCTATAAGCTGCTTTTAGTTACTGCTGTTCTTGTTGAAGATTCGCGATTTTAGAACTTAAAAGTGTAGAATGTGCCGTGTATAAAATCATTACCCTTCCTTGCATTTCAAATCTCATCTTTGGATAAACTTAACAATTTTTATTATAAGGATTTAAAAATGATAAACCTAATGTAAAGTTAAATTGTAGCTTTTGTATTAAAGTCATCATCCTTTCTTGCATTTCAAACAAATCTTGTCTTTGGATAAATTTAACGAGGCTTTATCACAAAGATTTAAAAAATGAAAAACGAAACTAATATAAAATTAAACTGTAGCCTGTATATCAAAGGATTGATAAAGAAGAAGAGTATGACTTTTACAATAAATTTGTAATAATATATAATTATTAATACAGTTAATAGTATAATTAATAATACAGTAAAAGAATACATGTGCATCAATATAGAATGCAATAACGTTATAGATAATTACATACACATATACATTACAGGAGAATCAGGAACTATCAAAAACATCTTTATTGGCCAAAGAATATTTTATTTCCACACATTGGAATGCTACTACAACATTCACTATTATAAGTAATATATTACCTTATAAAAAAACCGACTCAATCCCTGGCATTGAGAAAAGTATATTTATTAATCAATGTTTCTAACGTCCATTTCTACCAATGCAGATTATCTTTAATCTCGACTTAACTTACTTTTCATCTTTCTCTATCTTTTTAGAACTAAAGAAAAACAGAGTAAATTAAATCGAGATTAAAATTAATCTGCATTGGTAGAAATAGACATTAATCCATTTGTTTTATAATCATGCATTTTACATACTTCTATATTTCAGCGTCATTCTTGAAAAATAATACATGCACTGACTATGTCAACGACAAAAAAAGATCTGTGCTTGATAGTACACCAGCTGTTCTATTAGAACAATTTACTCTGTTTGATGATACCAAGAACAATAACCAAGAATCTGTCAACGTACTGAAAGAACGTCATCAAGTCGGAAAGTCGGATCTTGAAAATGATGTTAATAACTATACTAAAACCATCGATCACGCCCTTTTTAAATGCGGTAATTTCACAATTGTAAAAGCAATAAATATATTTTATACCGTCGATACTTCTTCTTAAGAACCTTAAAACGAAATTAACCAGTGCCGGACTTTAATTTCCTCCGTGCGATAGAGGGAGAGTTAATAATAGCTTAGGTATTTAAAAATAGACGCACAAAGCACTAGCCTGACTTCCTAGAGGGCTGCCGCCAGGTTATAAAGCGCTCTACAGTTATTACATTTTTGTTTAACAATGGCAGCAGAACTGCAGAACATTCCTATTTTTGTATTGGAGCACAAATGGAGTAGTGATATAGAATCAAATGTATACAGTGATGTGGAAGATGCGCGTGGCATAATGTTGAATTACAGTAAGATACAATTGACGTACTACCTCTACTGCACTTTTAACAAATGTTTTCTTTCTTTTTCGCGATAATATTTCTACTTTTACATTAGAAGTGTGATTATTTTATTGTACACTCCATAAGCATTGTATTATATAGACATACTCAAACAACATGACAATCGAATACAAGCTGTTAATTGCAACAGGTAATGGTGAGAAGAACGAAATCAAAACATTTAACAGGGTAGAGAATAAGGGAGATTTAATGGTGGGCTCTAATGTGAAAGTACTTCTGAATTCTGATATTCATTATGGAGTTATTCGGTGGATCGGCACACCACCTGGTACAAGTCCTGGCAAATTGATGGCAGCTGTAGAGCTGGTGAGTAAAATGGATTTATTAAACTGTTGTAAAAAAATTAAAGAAACAGCTTGAACATTGTGTTATCTAGGATAATGGACATCCTTTAGGTACTGATGGAACTTACAAAGATATCAGATATTTTCACTGTAGACCATACAGAGCAGTATTTACGGACATCGAACACTGTTCTCATTACGAAAACGTAATTAGAATGCATTATCAATGTGCCAAGTTTGTTAATTATGAAAATGAATAAATTATGAATATATTTTTCACAAACAGACGAAACTCGACGAACGGCCTGCACTTCTAAATAACGATAATTTCGGCAATATGGAGAGTTCTGTGATCGCGGGTATTGTACGGCCTATCTCCGTTAAAGGAGACTTGGAAAGTATATGCGGAAAGTATCGCGGTATTCAGGGTCATCATAATTCGTGCTATTTGGATGCTACTCTTTTCAGCATGTTCACATTTACCAGCGTATTTGACAATCTCCTGTTTCGGTAATTAATCTTTGCTCCGATTGAATATATTTGTTCATTAAAAAGGATTTATTTCTCTTTAAAAGAAGAAATGAATTTTATAGAAATAAACATGACAATATAATGTTTTTTTAAAAACTTTTTATGGTTTTTTTAGTCCACCGAACGAAAAAGATTGTCCACAATATGAAGAAGTGCAGAGGGTCTTGAGAGAGGAGATTGTAAATCCATTGAGAAAAAATATGTTTGTCAGAGCGGATCGTGTAATGAAGCTTAGAACTTTGCTCGAGAAATTGTCGTCAGTGTCTGGTCTGACTAGCGAAGAAAAAGGTTCACCTTTATATCTCGAAATATTATAGATTCTATTTTTAATCGCTTTACTAATGGTTTTTAATGTATCCAATGTTTAGATCCGGAAGAATTCTTAACGTCACTAGTCGCCCAGATTTTGAATGCCGAACCATTCCTCAAATTAAGCTCTGGACAGGACGCCTACCACTATCAATTGTTTGTCGAAAAAGACGATCACTTAAATTTACCGACCGTGCAGCAATTATTGGAACAAAGTTTCCTGACCAGTAATATCAGATTGAAGGAAGTTCCCTCTTGTCTTATTATACAAATGCCACGCTTTGGAAAATCATTTAAAATGTATCAGAAGATACAACCTACATTACTACTTGATGTAACGGACATTATCGAAGACTGTTAAGTATCGTTATGTCGTATTGCGAGTTACAGCAACTGCTTCTGTCTGAAACAATTTGAAGCAATGTTTACATATTATTTTGCAGCACCCAGACAATGTACTGTGTGCGGCAAATTGGCGGAATTTGAGTGCAAGGAGTGTTACGGGCAATGTGGCGTCGGTCTCGAAAGTATAGCTTTCTGTTTACAGTGCCTCGAAAAAGTTCGTAAACGTATGATAAATACACAAGTATAAAATATTCAGAAATAAATTATTTTATTTTTTTCCTCCTAGGTACATCGTCATGAACGAAGGACAAATCATGAACCAAAGAAACTGAACGTACCTATGGAGTTTACAATTCTGCAAGAACATTGTCCCGTACCGCGGCTGTTTCTGGAGCTATCCGCGGTGGTCTGCATCGAAACTTCGCACTACGTTTCATTTGTAAAATGCGGCCCTGGCTCGGAGGCGCCATGGTGCTTTTTCGACTCCATGGCCGACAGAAAAGGTATCGCTTACTTATATTTATATAAATAAAATAACTATATATTGTTTATATATTTTATCGAATCATTATTTTGCATTTATCATTAATTATTAACTTATTGTTCAAAATCTTGTAAATATTTAAAAATAATATCACCGATTTTTATTTGAGTAAACTCTTATTATTATTAGGAGAACAAAATGGATATAATATACCGGAGATGGTGCCATGTCCAGATTTTCCTTACTGGTTGAGCGAAGAAGGGGGAAATTACTTAACCGAATTAACAGACGACCGTCATTTACCAGAACATGCGAAACGTTTACTTTGCGACGCATACATGTGCATGTATCAATCCCCGGATGTTATGATGTACAAATAACTTGAAATGACTTATCCTTTAAGTAATGTTAGTTTTAGCATTACTGCAAAAGTGCAATGTCCTGCTTATAGCTTTCCTTAACGATGTAATAATAAGATTACATAAATCCATATAACGATCGTAGCTGTGAGACGAGGTCTCGAAATCTTATGTACAAAATAGGACAAAAATACGTTTGTATGCAAGAAGAATATAGTTATATAAAAAGTAAAATTGACAATACAGACACATTTATCCAAAGATATTAAATACGTACATTCAGCACAATTCAATGGGTGCATCCAGAAGCACGGCCGCTCAGTGAGCTCTCTCGTCTGATTGGTGTACATTTGATTGATTGTATGTACACCATGTACATTTTTAGATCTAAAAGAATATGTCAGTAAGATGCGAGAGCTCACTGAGCGCTAAGTCGGCTGACTTAGCATTAATAGAAAATCTAACAGAAAAAGCTGCTTTATAATTTTAGACCTAAAAGGTATTATACATATACCCATTAGCGATTACGTAGTATTATTTTCATTAGCGAAAATTTTTCCTACGAGTTTGAAACTTGGACCTCTGACTGAGTGAATTCAAAATTAGCGCGTTGGATCAGATTAGGTTAGAATACAGCAATGCGCACGTTGCCGTCAATTCCTTGACAGAAATCTCAGCTGATCTCAACCGGAAAGTTGACTCGAATTTTAATTGATAATGTTAGCGAGGCGATTGACATTCGTACTCGGTAAACAAACGTGCGAGCGCTCATGCTTTCCGGATAATACGTTTGCTCAGGCAGCACGTGGCTACAGTGTGGAGCATGAGAAACGATGGCACAAGTGGAAAAAGGACGATGAGGACTCGGTAACACCCAAATTCGGGGACGATCCGGAGAAGCCCAAGACGTTCTTTTGGTTTCCCACAGCCGCGCCCAAGTCGACCGACTTCTCCCTAACTAATATTAGAAACTGGTTAAAGCATCACAGAGCCGAGTACGCCAAGACCAGTCAGGAATTCGTGCCGGAGAGGCACGAGATATTGGGAGCCGATCTGGCCACCGCTCATTTCCTCGTTCCTCGCGGCGGCCGGGTCAGGTTCAAGGGCAACGTTTATTGGACGGAACGAGGTTCGAAGAGCTTCCACCAGTTACCCAACACCTACGATCCGAACTACATTCTCGAAGCGGTGGACGCCAACGGGTACGATCTGTACTACGAGGGCCTGAGTAACTTGTGCGGCCTCACGAAGCTCAAGTGGCTCAGTCTCAAGAACTGTAAGAACATCGACGACTGGGGCTTGGACAAGATCTCGGCCGAGTTCCCCCAATTGGAATACCTGGACCTCTCCGGCTGCGAGAAGATCACGGAAAGGGGACTGGAATGTATGTACAGGATGTCCAAATTGAAGAAGCTGATTGTAACAAATCATCACAAGTCCGTCACGTTCGAGCTGAGTTGCTTCATGTTGGAGGACTGCGTACCAGGACTGATCTGTGAAATTCTTATGCCTGAAGAAAAGCCACAAGACTAACGCTGATAAAAGATTAAAAATATAATAGTCTAACTTTTAAGGTATTAAAATATATATTTATCTTTATACAATATTTAATTATTTACACAGTCCTAATCATCAGGCGCTATAAATTAAAAATGCTTGACAAAGATATTAATGGAGATAAATGAAATACTAACGCTATAATATAAGTAATTTGTACAGAAATATCGTTAACTTTTTATCAGCTTGTTCTTCTCCCTGCGTCTTTTCGCAAAATGTAATTCCACCTTGTTAGTAATACCATAAGCTTTTATGTTTTCTTTGTCGTTAGAGAGCCTAGTATCTTTAAAGCAAAGATGATATTTCTTCCAGACGTGCTTCCAGCTTATCTTCTTGTTGACGTTTTCTCTCTTCAAAGACAAATTCATGTGTCGCTTGACGGCCTTTTTCAGATCAAGTACTGTTGTATTGTGTGGAGGTACCTGAAGCAACATAAAGAAAATGTTGTAAGAGCGATTGATAAATACAATTGCCTCGTGTAGAACAGAATAAATTATATAAATGCATTACCACCACTGCGAGCTTCGGCAGTTGTCCTCGGTTTAAAAATAATGTTATAGCTTGCCCTTGCGCAACTGCGACCTGTGATTTAAGCTCTTCTATCGTGACGTCCGAGGGTAATCCCGAAAGCAACAAGTCATGCTCAACAAGATCGTCTATAGTCGTCTTTGTTAACTTTAGTAAATCTTGATGACTGAGTCGTGCAATCTCGGGTTTCATTTCAGCCTCGACACATGACTTTTCTTTAATATTTGCCGCGTCTTCGACAGTATCCATGCTATTATTTAGAATATTAACCTGTCTAATCAAATTTTTATATATTTAACATAGAAATTGCATATGTATTCATACAATTTTTACATTAATAGGACTTTGCGAAAATTAATTTTGAAGTTTTCTCTCTTTATTTTCCTTCGCGTTGAAATATTTTTAATTGCAAAAAGAATCTTCAATTAGGTATGAAATTGTCATGTTGAGAACCAATAATAACAGACTTCACTTTCTAGGGATAAATTGTCGTAGCCAACTTATTAGAAACCAATACTCTAGATACATAAATGTTTTGAAAGTCTGTAAAAAATATACCTCTGTTTAATATCGTATGATTAATCCTCGATTAATTTAATTAGGCTCAATTCCATACTCAAAGTTTAGCTAACAATAGAAGAGTGTGTTTAATATAAAACGAACTCTTCTATTGGATATGATTAGTTAAACTTTTGTTAAAATAAGTTGTGGAATCGAGCCTTAATAATTAATTTGATTGGCCTTAATAATTAATTGATAATTAATTTAATTTTCGACCTGCAATTCATTTCTTGGACAAGACGGCGTTCTCAATTTTTTGTCCACGCTTATGCGCACGTGCACGATCCCGTCATTGGTTCGAGATGAGGGCGCAGTTGTCAGCGATCAATCTCGGCGCGTTTGGCATTTGTGCACACAATGCAGTTGTTGGGAGATACTAGAACATGCGCGATAAAGGAAACACTAGCAGCCGTTATCAGGCTTCAATCGCGTACGTATTTTACCGTGATGGAAGGTACCATTAGATCCCGCGAGGAAAAGCAATAGGAAAATGAAAAAAATAATGGTAGAAAATCTGTAGAAAGAAGTTAATATTAAAATCAACTTTTCCTCCGCAAGATTTTAACAGAATGAGAATGTATTACGAAAATGGATATAATATCCGTTTTACCAGCATAGATTAACTTTAATCTCAGTTTAACTTACTTTTTATCATTTTCTAATTCTAGGAATTGGAAAAGGATACAAGATAAGTTAATCTACATTGGTAGAAATGAACATTATTGTCCTGAAAATTATTGCATAATTTTATAAATAAAATAACCAACATCTTCATCTCATTTATTTAATAAAATTTTATTCTATGTATTAAAATAAATATTCTGTTCACTGAATAGAATACATTTTATATGTTATCAACATAAGATTGGTAATAAAAAAATCAATTAATTTATATATATTTTTCCGGAGGATCCCAAGATCACTTTGATTAGCATCGGAGTACGGATATGCCGATCAGTCACGTGGGCGATGACGTAGCTGATGCATGCGTATAAACGCTCCGCTCTCCGCAGCTCTCCATGGGATTTATCCTCGATCTCCCACTTCTGCCAGCAGTCTCCCAGCACCGACGCAGTCGCTCCGAGTTGGTCGGCGAGGTTGTGTACGTTTGCCCCGCTCCCCCGAGTACCCCACTCCGCGTCCTCGGTCTCGAGCAATCTCGGTTATCTTATCGCCCTTTCGATAAACGGTTATCACAGTTGGCGACAGCCGTACCGCGAGTCCGGGCTCCTCGTCAGTGTCCGTAGTGTGAGGAGAGAGCCGCCAAGATGACGGTAATCACGAAAGCGATCACCGAGAAGAAGGCGTCCGACAAAATGGAGCAGCCATTGTTTGTGGAGGAAAACGCGGCGGTTAGTATACACACCTCGATGTTGCGTCACGTTCGGTGTCGCGTCTCGCGGACATTACCCTTCGACACTTGGACACCCCGTTCTACGTCTCGGCCGGGAAGGATCGCTATTTTTAATTGACCGCGTTAGGGTCGCGTTGTGCGCAGTAAAGCCACTTAACGAAATCCTTGGTATATATA
>VBVR01005192.1:0-12671 GCA_011638315.1 Tetramorium parvispinum | reverse complement strand
GGCGGGCGATGGTGGAAGCAGTGGAAGCCTAATTGGCCGAAATTAGCAAGTTTAGTCATTAGCGGAGTTTCCGGCGGCGGTGGCGGCAGCGGCGACGGCGGCGTTGGATTCACTTGACTCCACTTCCTGGGAAAGGAAGGACGGAAGGAAGGTGTGTACAGCCGCCCGACCTATACGATACGCTGTGGGTGGCGTTCTCGGGGTGTCGTTTCCTATAGCTTTTCAAGGCTCCGATAATAGCGTACTTGCCAATCTCTCCTTTCGTCGCTCGATTCCGATATAGAAATGATCTATGCGATGTAGGTCGGTATTCATAGTCAGTTCTTATATTCAAGATCATTTTAAGTACAGTCTTAAACTGTTCTAAATCAGTCACAGCTGTATTAGCATCTTAAGATATTACACTGAGAGAAAAATATAATTACTTTTGATCTTAACCACAATTTTATAATATTTCTAACGATAATTATGGTTAACATAATGCATATAGTTAAGTTAATCATATTCGTTGTTAGAAATATTACAAAGTTGTGGTTGAGGCCAAAAGTAACTATATTTTTCTTGACATAAGAATTGACTATGAATACCGGTCGTAGAATCGTTCTCTCTGACAATAGTAAAGCGCCGAAACGGTTCGATCGCGGTTCTGTGGCGGTCGAACGTCGCGGACGTTCACGATCTCCTGTCTCGTGACCTGCATTACGCCGCACCGTTTGCACTGCGGTCTTGCGTTGCTTTATCGGCGCGGCGCGCGTGAGGCTTATCGCGATCTCGCGGGGCGGCGAGAGCGAAAAGTTACTCGCCGAGAGAGAAAGAGAGGATCGATGACCCACTCGAGGCGGCCCTTGTGCTTATACGCTTTAAATACGTTGGCGTCAAGGCGTTGATATCGCGCCGATGGCAAGGTGCAGACCGCAGGATTCCGATGGGAACAGTTATTTGCGGTCTCACGGTGCGAGACACTCCGCGATGCTCACACGCGTCTGACACACTCAGCGCGCGCGGGACACTGTTAACGATCCTATAGTACCGTACAATTCCCCGCTTCGATATCTCGATACTTTCTACACCACCTCCAATATGACCCCAGGTTTATTGAAACGTTGTCTTCGATTGAAGGAACACGATATTTTACAAGGTCAGAGAACGCTCTTGGCGCAGGCACTTTGTTCGGTGCGGCAATAACATGAAAAGTATTTGTACGATCGCGCAATCGACACAAAAACACATTCTCGAAAAGGATGTCGGGATGAATCGTTATTGTAAACTAGAAAAACGTCTAGCACTCTCGCGTTATCAATCGTCCTCATGTGTCGGGATAATACCTGCAGACGGAGCAGGCAACTCTCGAAAAGTAGTGTGGGAGAGGCAGCAGAAGGAGAAAAAGACCAAGAAGAAGAAAGAGGAGGAGGAGGAGGAGGAGGAGAAGGACGAGGGAAAAGCGCTCGTCCGCAGGGCCACGAGGCAATTACAAAATTGCAAAAATTAACCATAAAACCCGACCGGCATACCCGCGCTACCATAAAGCTAGCCGGACGACCGGCCGATCGGCGCATATTTTTGGCGTTTACGACCAATCACGTGGCCGTGCGGAGAACGTAGAGCGGTGTATACGCGTTTCCCGCCCCTCGCGCGCGCGCTCGCGCGAGTACAGGGCCCGCGCGGGTGGATTCTCCCCGTGGAAAGAAAATTGCACGGCGATTTTGCACCGCCATTCGAAATACCGCTGTAAAACGTCTGCCCTTCTCCCATCTCCCCCTCCCGACCTCGTCTCTCGCCCCGTTCGCATCTCCCTATCCGCATTTCTTCCCATCATTCCTCCTACCTCCCCGGCAACCCTTTTGCTCCGTGCGCGAGTATGAATCCGTCAGACGGAACGACGAGGGAATTCGCATTAAATCATATTTTCCACGTTGTTTCGCGATCAAACGTCTTAAATATCATAAGACAGCGAAGCGCGCTGAAAGATTATCCGAAGACAATGGGATTTTACATCCAGCCACGCCGGATTTATCTGAGATTGTTCGACAATAAAATGTACCGTCTCTAATCGTCGTATCGCTTTATTCCGTATATAGGGAATTAATAACGCTCGCTCACTCGCTCGCGCACCTCGCCCAATTAAGCAGTCCGATTTTTCGATAATCTGCGGCCACGTGTTGCGCCGCGATAATTATTTCTACCACCGCGGCAATATTGCGCTCGCGCGCCGCAATTATTTATCGCTGTTTCGTACAACACTCGTTTCATGAGACTGACAATACGCGCGCGTACATACACAGATCCCTGCATATTATTTACCGAGAAACGGCAATCTTTTAAGGAGTCGTCCGCGACAATTCGAGCCGTGTCGCGCCGAATATTTCCGAGCGCGTATTGCGCGCAGCGAAAACGGCAAAAAAAAAGAGAAAAATAAAAAAAAGATAGTGATTTTGCAAATTAAGAGACGAACGCAGCCGCTGGCGCGGTGCTCTTGACGAGCGCATTAATTCCATTTGAAATTCGGATGAATGCATTAATTCCCTCCTGACCCCGTTGTACAAAATGCGTACCCTACGAATCAACAATGCCAGCCGGGTAAGCCGGCATACGTTATATTCTCACGCATCCACGTACACGCGCGCGCGCGTGGTGTAAACGCGCGCGCGCGCGCGCACGCCCGTTGGGCATCAGCTGCTCTGTACGAGGGCCCTTAATTATTCTATTAAACAGGCCGCGGTCTTATTGTAATGCGTACGCGTTTGCGCGCGCGTGTACGTGCGTGCGCCGCATGTGTGTACGAGCTCTGAATGGAACCATAAATTTATTGTGTCGAAGAGGAGATTGCCGGGGCCGAAGAAAGCTGTTTGGCGCAATTGAATGCGAGTTGCGGTATTGTGCGCCCGAATCGAACCCCGCTAGATCAATTCGTCCGGATGCTCTTTTTTCATTCCGTGCATGTATCGCGCCGCGTCGATCGATCGGTCTTCCGCGACGTCGCCGAGGAGGACACCGTTGGCTTATTAATTCTCTCGAAAACCTGTACATTGGGGGATGTCCGGCTGACGTTCCGACTGACAGATAGTGAGGGTTTTAATTTTTATTTAGGTACTCGTAATACGTAATACTATAATGAATGAAAATTCCATATTTCTCCAACTAATTTATCATTATTGTACAAGCTTCTTTATAGGAATCCGAAATCGGTGGACGATTTACACGTCACGGACAGCACACACAGCACGCATTTCCCATCGAAAAAACTTTATAATGGCCGGTCGCGGGAATCTCCAAAAAATCCGTCCAATCCAATCTCGGATCTACGCCCGAGCTTCGAAGGCTCGCGCTTGTCCGTCGCGGAAAAAAATAGAACGCGAGACAATTTGCACGGGTGGTGGGTGTTTTGGAAAATCCGGTCGGGATCCACCCGGTATATCCACTTCTCCCGATTCGCCCGTAAAGTAATGATTTCAATTTCGCGAGATCGCTGCCACCAGTTACCAAGGGTGCCACGCCACCGCTCACCGCCGCCTCTCCGCCGCTCACGCTCGAAGATTCGGATTAAGCGACTAAGGAAATTCAATATCAGTAGCTGAGATGGGCACATAAAATTACTGACTGCCACTTCGCCTTAATTTGCGTAGTAAAGTTGCCCCGCTTCGGCGAGCAAGTCATCCCCTTCTCGTTTCACTTCCCCTGTCTCTCTTCCTTCCGCCTCTGCCGTGACCCGCGCTTTCGTGTAAAACTAAGGGATTATGATTCGGTTATTGGCTCCCGGCGCATTTTAGTGCGTAATTGGATGAAATTTGCAGCACCACTGCGATGTCGCCTCGCTGTTTCTTCTTTCCTCCCTCCCTCTTTCTCTCTCACTCTCTCCTTTTCCAACTCTGCCTCCCTAACGATATGAAATACGAGCACCATATTGCGAATCGCGAGAGGCAGGCTCGTTTCTTAGCCTCGACGACGTTCATTCTGGTAGTTTCGCTGTTGTAAGTTGGAATTTATTAATCAAAGAGGTGGCCAGAGAAAGAGAGAGAAAGAAGGACGAGACAGGAAGACGGAAGAACGTGACGTATGGCTGAATAAATGGGTCCTAGAATATTATATAACAGCGGGAGAAATTGCAATTAGAAATTATCATCCTTTCTCGTCTCGTTAAATTGCTATTAAAAAGCACAATGGTTATTATTATCAGTGACTAGGCACTACGGAGTGTGGCGGAACTCCCGCAAAGGCATTCCAAAGAAATCGAGTCGCGCGTAAGTAGCCTAATCGATCGGACAGTCTCAGAACGACGGGCGAACCCTCCACGTCCCAAGACACGATCTTCAGCCCTGTGGAATCCATCGGGCAAATTTACGGCGAGGCACTTCGCGTGTGAAACACAGCGCGTAAATGTAGCCGCGTATGAAATTGCGGCGATTGAAACCGTACTTGCAGGGATGATGCGGGGGATGCGCAGCCTGAATTACAACGACCCTACGTAAACACACCGTATCTTCTCTCCCTTCTTTCAGCATTCCTTCCTTCCTTTTAGCGACGAGAATAACATCAAACTAACCAACTAGTCGCTTTATTTTCAAGGATAAAAAATTCATTACGGGATATTTGACGCGATGGCGTCCTCGAGCCTTCTCTGCAGGCGCATTCGATACACAGACAGGTTTGAAAAATTTATGAACTGTTCCAAGAAGGTCTGCGCGTATTTTCGTTTGAACTAGATAAATGGAAAAATAAGTAAATACTGAAATAGATATGAGTTATCTTCGGCGTTCTCGCGTTATTCCTGCGGAGCTACATATTCTGTCGATCTTTAAGTTGACCGTTGCTTAAAAATTCATTTAAATTCAGTTTAAGTTTTTTTATTTATAACTGCTCCGCTTAACCTAAATATATTCTTTAGATTATTACGCGAGTGGCCTGCAAGATGTTGAAGGCACGAGCGCGCATCTTCCCCTCGAAAGCCAGCGATAGTTACCACAGGAAAATTAAATTGGCTTTTGGGGAAACAAGGGCGTGTGATAAATCCGAAAAAATATGTGTTTGACAGATATTGCCCGTCTCACCGTTCGTTTCTCTGTTTTCCAATAGCGGCAGTCTGTATACCGGCTCCCTCCCTCCCTCTTCTCCACCGTTTTCTGTTTCTTCGGATGAAAACCCGGCCCTTGTAAACCCTCATCTCTGTTTTCGGCCTCCACTGTATTTCTCTTTTTTCTCCTGCAGTTATAATTTAATTTATTATTTTGCGGAACGACACACGTTTTCTTTTCATCTGCAACTATTACGATATATGTTATACTTCTTAATGCTTTCAGCAAGTTTCGCGCAAACGAATGTATGATAAAATCCTTTCTGCTGTCTTGCATTTTGTTATCTTTTATCTTTCTTACAATAAATAGTAGAGACAACTAACCGTCTGCATCAAATGTAGTCTTTTTCTTTTTCCAATTTAAGTCGATAAGTTTATATACTCGAGGGCGAAATATTATAAATATTCTTGCTCTACCTGTCTTTTTCTCTTATTATCCCTGTATTTCTATCTCGTTCACATCTCTCTATTTCTATCTCTTGTCATTTCTCTCTCTCTCTCTCTCTCACTCTCTTTCTCTTTCTATCTTCACGCAAAATTACCATACTTCGAGGTAACAGCTGTCGCAGCCACCGTCAGAATCTGATAAACTGATAGTAGCGACACACGCTGGCGCACCGTCACCCTTTTGAGACCTCGAGTCGGTTTTGAAGGTATTAGGTACCGTGATTGTGTGATTTTTATTCCGAAAACGTACCGCATGAGCAATATGCAATGGCGATTTCAGCGATTAGCTTTATTCTCACAACGCAGCGCGACATTTTCGCGAGGGGTCTCTTCCCCTCTCGCTTTTCTCGAATAACAGTTCAATTCGGACGCAGCTGCCGCCGCTAATGCGCTATTTTCCGTTCCGCAAGTGCGCCGCTCCGGTGATGCAGCCTCGCGATGCACACATCGCTAGAGGGGGCGAAATCCTTCCATCGCTTGTACGTCACCTCATTCCGGAGCTGAATCTGTGTGCTCTCTGCGCGATAGTAACGGACAAAGCCACCCAATAATACTATTCATAAACAGGACATTGGAAACGAAATTAAAAAAAAAAATAATTTAACAGTGATTCGGCGCTCGCAAAAAATCAGTTTTTCAACGATCTCGCCGAGCTCGAATCTGAAATTTGAAGAGATTCCAAATCCGAGTCTTCGACATTTACGCGAAAGTTTGCCGACTTACATTCTAGTTCCATACCGATGCGGGCACGGAGAGTGTTATTCGCGACGATGAGGGAAGATCGAGATTGCGAGACCTACTGGGGAAGTTCGGCAAGTCGGAGCGATTAACGAGCGTCACATTCGTCAAACTGCGACCAGCGTCAAGAGCCACTGGGTGATACGTGTAACGAGCTAATTAACTTAATTTATCGCCATTTGACGGAGATCCAATCGCAGATGCGCGCCACGTTAATTGTACGTCCATTAGCTGCCGATACGATCGTATATACCGTACCGTCCCGGTGCTCTCTAACGATCGCTTTACAGCTCGTTTCGTCGATAGCTCCCATGTTCGTCGAAAACCGTCCCATCCTTCGTTTCCCTCAGTCTCGTTCCCTTCTCTCTTTCTCTCTTTTCGCTTGCTTTCCCTTCTTCATCCCCCTCATCTTTCTTAGTTTTTTCCATATATTTTTTTCATTCACTCGTTTTCTCGTTCTTTCCTTTCGATTTAAATATGATATACATTATTTATTAATAATTAGTAGATTAAATCGAGATTAATATTAACTAGTCAGATAATGACAACGTATAATTAGACAATGTCGTTGCTATTAAATTTATATGAAAAAAAAAGAATTTCCACTCGTTTACGAAAATAATCGCAATTAAGAGTCAGTAATTTTTAACTAATTGTAAAATTCTTCTAGCGTATATTTACTTGCGTTATTGTGGGATGTCGTTCTGCATTAATCGAAGGTATTTATTAGTCAGTCGATTCCTCGATTTATCAGTTCGAACTATTGCTCTAGATACGACTGTGTAAATATTAATGAGCTTTATTTATTAACACAGAACTTTTCCAAGCGGATTTTCGGCGACTTAAACAAAACAGGATCGATAAACATAGAACGAATTGCGCGTTGTCCCGGGCTTAAATTGACTATGTCTTACCGGGCATAATAATTTATTTATTCATTAACGTTCGTCAACTTTTACACTTGGACAAAAGAATTGCGGTTGAAAATAAAACTAATACTTCTATAGTGAAAAAAAATTTTGATTAAAAACGGACGAATCAGAAAAATTTGGTAGGGTTGGTCAAATATTCTGGTTATTATAATAGGAATTCTAGTTATTATAAGTTATATATTGAGTTCTATTATAATAATCAGAATTTCTACTATAATAACCAGAATATTTGATCACGCCAACAACATTTTTTGATTCGTTCGTTTTTAACCAGAATTTTTTTTCAGTCTATATCTGTCTGTTTATTATCTTTTGTTCATTGCGTCATACAGAGAAGTCTACATTACAAAATTAAAAAAAAAAAAGATTACAACAGTGAAAAAAATTCTAGTTAAAAACGGACGAATCAGAAAAATCTTGTAGGATTGATCAAATACTTTAGTTATTATAATAAGAATTCTAGTTATTATAAGTTATAAAGTATTGAGTTTCATTATAACAACCAAAATATTTGATCAATCCTACAAGATTTTCTGATTCGTCTGTTTTTAATCAGAATTTTTTTTCAGTGTAATCATGTTACTTATTCGTGTAACAGTTATTTTAATAAATAAAATATAATCGACAAGACGTGGTTGCCGATGTAACGGTAATAATTCGTGAAGAAGGCCGACGAAATGTTTTACACAATGTTTTACAACGAGTTAACTTCCAATACAACCTATTCTTAAAAACTAATATCTTTACTGATCGTCCTGCGGATGTGTTTTTGGGCCGGCAAATGGGCCAAGTCTCAGAATTGGTCAAGCTGTGAAAGTAACGGTTGCAACCTATTGTTTATGATGGGACGATTTTTACCTGAGAGAAGAACCCCGTCGAAATAGTTGCCGTTAATCTCAAGTGGCCGACAGGACGTATCTCTTTTCCTGTTTTTCTTTAGATTCCGCAGATATTCGACACCTTTGTGTTTATGTCTTCTCGCAAGGAGATCTGACCGGAAATCGTGTCAATTCATTTTGAAACATTTAGTATGTCCTCTTAACACGTCATCGAGATATATTCCGATGTGCATCTTTGCTTATTTATAATTGCAAGCTTAAAGCTAATTTTCAGAACGTTCGAATTTTATTCGCTTTTTAGCGAAGCCGTTTTTCGAGAATTTAAGATATCGCGTTTCCCTATGATCGCGAAACGCACGTGGTCCGAGAAAACGAGAGCTTCTCGTGGCCTCGCGGTCTCTAAGGGGACTCGAATGATAAGGGACGGCGAAGCGACGGGGGAAGGAACGCAAGAGGCGCCGGGGAGACACCCGCAATTTCGTGATTGCTTTTCAGACGACACTTTGTACACTCATGGACAGCAGCAACCAACTCATTACGGTAATGACACGTGTGCATCAATTCGCATTAATATTCTAATGGACACGTGGGAGGGAAGGTGGCAGGAACGGCGGGTCGGTGTGAGTGGCGCACAGACAGATGCGACGACGCGTCCCGCGTGCTCGCGTGGCGCGGGGGGTCGCGACGGAAGATGCGCCAGAAAGAAAGCAAACGAGACAGCACGTAGAAGGATCGTATGCCGTCTCTGGTAAATAACGCCAATTAATTAACTCTTTGCGCCCCGGCTTATAATTGGACCCCCGGCATCTTCGCGCGGCGCGCGTTCTAACAAATTAGACATTCGAAACACACGTGAATTCCCCTCGCCCCCGTCGAACATGAGTCATTCGCTAAAAGTTAACTCGCACTCCGGAATATTATATTCCCTCTCGAATCCGATTCGACGCGACCGCGTGCCGATCGTCCGGAGGATCGGTGACCGGCGTCCGCAGCATCCTGCGTCGCCCTTCACGCGCGCAGCCGCGTTCCGCTGCCTTTAACGCAGCTCGTTAACTCGACATAATGATCATTCGATTATGGGCATCGCGTATAATTCAATAACGATCCGTGCGCGTAACGCCGCGACGTCATCGTCATGGCCGGCCGGCCGGCCCGCCGCCCGGTCGCTCCGGACGGTCGGTATGCCGATGACACTCGTCCCGCGTAATCGGTCATTACGCTCGATGACGCGCGCGTTTTGCGCGGGCCCACCACGCGCTAACTTCGTTAACGTTCGAAACGAGATTCCCGCTGCGTTAGCGCCGTCACGACGACTCGCTCTCGCCCAGTCCAACTCGCGAGTCCCCGCCTGAGTTGGCGGCGTCTCCCAGGATATCTCCTTGGCAACAATCACTATTTGGAGAAATCGCGCGAGCGGAATTTCAGATTATATCTTTTTTTATTCAGACTATATTTACATTTAATTTGAGAATATATCATTCCTCATTTAATACCTACTTCATGTAAAAAAGAAGTTAAATCTTTACATGAGAAGCAGATTATGATCGGTATATATTTTTTCTAAATATAGAATACGAGGAAAGGGAGAGAGATATCCTATCAATGAAGGCGCGGCAGATTGTCGGTGTTGTCGTCAATATATCGTTTGTCAGCGTGAGAGCGGAAAAGGATTGAAAGAATGTAGGCAACGATTGATCAGGATAAGCCAATTTTCCAAACAATTTCTTATCCCGATTTGACGCCCCTTCTTTCTTGGTTCGACGAGCATAAATATTTGATGTACAGTTACGTTCGTATGATTTTACTTCATGGAGGCGAGCTCAAAATAAACATGAAACAGACAATTTGCACTTTTAAAAATACACATTACGTTAATATTACGTGGGCAGAAATCTTTCAGCAATCGTATATGCGAGAGCGTAAACGACCGTCTAGACTGTCTTTAAGCATCTAGAAACAGGGGCGGGAAAAATTTGGGTTGCAGGTGGTTAAGCGCTCGGTAATGCGATATCGCTATTAGAGGTCTTACGTCGATCCCACTTTCGGCCGACGAAAGTGAATCCCGAAGACCGCAAAGATTCCCCCGTCATCATCATCGACACCTTAATAACTATCACTGCTCGTAGACGCTCATTCGTTTACTCGGGTGTGTCTCCATACACGCGCACGCACACGAGCGCAACGCGCACGAACACGCGCACGCGTTGCTCTCGAAAGATATTCGCCAGTCATCGCCGGCAACGAGCCGAAAACGCGGCGGGCTTCTTGTTTGCCTATTTCCCCCGGTAAGTTTGCCTTTCCATTCTTCGTCCTCCCTTTCACTCGTCATCTATCACTAATTTCAATTAGTACAAAGACGAGCTAAGAGGCGAGTAAGCTGCGCTCTCGCGTGCTTTCGGATCGTTCGGACTCGCGTATCTCATTTCGTGGGCGGAATTGTCCTTTTATTTTCCGCTGCGCCTCTTCACCGAGACGCCGCGGCGTATATCGTGGGAGATTA
Source organism: Tetramorium parvispinum (assembly GCA_011638315.1). NCBI lineage: Eukaryota > Metazoa > Arthropoda > Insecta > Hymenoptera > Formicidae > Tetramorium > Tetramorium parvispinum. Next base: position 2,147 of record VBVR01005192.1, on the reverse strand, counting down.
CGTAAACTACCGCTGCTACAACACCTACGTACACGCTGACAATGAGATTATCCTGGGTTATCCCGTCGGAAGCTGTAACTAAGACACGACAAACCTATTTCGGGATCCTCGAAACCGCCCGAGTCCGCTACATAACTTTAATAGTAGTATACATGCATCCAAATCACGACGCATATACATACGCGATCTTTTTCGCACGAGGCTGGCGTGTCTCCGCGAGTACACCGCAAGTACTTGTCGAATATCGCGCCAGCAGCCAGCGCTCGGTTCGCGCGAGTTTGTCTTATTAAACATTCGCGCCGAGATCGCGATGAAAGCGGCGCGAAACGCTCGACGCGCGCAGATTTCTCTCTCCTCGATAAATTTCCTCGGTTTCCTCCGATCTCGATCCCCCGATCGTTCCTCCCTGGGAGCGATCCTCAGGTGCGCCGCGCGAATACACGGATTATCGGCGATACTCGGGTTGAAATTTATGGATTTTCATTGGGATTTCTTTCGGCCATGTTAACGGTCGTCGTCGTCGTCGTTGTTGTCGTCGTCGTTAATTCCGCGTTACGGTATGTATCAGCGATTGCCGGCACTTTATAGGCGCGTTCTCATATAGGTACACGCAGGAACGCTCTCGAGAGAGAAACACGTGGACGTGGGAGAGCCGGACACGCCAGATGCGGCGCGCCCACGCGGTGAAAGTAGCGATAATTGATTCCGTGCTCTTAAGATATCTCACGAAGATCCTGCGACCGAGATTAACCGAGAGAGGAGAGAATCGTCCAGGTACAGGTCCGCTTCCTCGATGGGCACCGAACCGCGCGAATGCGTGTAAACGCTTGTTTATTCGACGACGGTGTAAATTAAATATGAGAAGCGTGTGGCGGAGGAAGCGTGTGAGGGAAGGATTAATGCGTCGCTTACGAATGGTGACCGATTGGATAAGTGCCGTGGGTGGAATCGTGACACGCGACATAGACGGTGGAGAGAAGGAAAGGCGCATGAATATATCACCAGGCATATCTGTTATTACTGTCGCCGATATTGTCATAACGATGGAAAAGGTATCCTGAATGTAATGGTAAATTCTGGTTTCATAGACCAAGTTTTTTTCCCCATCGGGATTTGCTTTAAAACACGTGATAAAACGCGCTTTATACACTGCTGGCGATAGTACATAAACGTATGAAATATCGAGCTTCGAAAAATATTGCACCATCGAGAGTAACGGTCGGTGGTACGTTTAGGATATTGTGGATTCGAGCAGAAAGAGAAAGGGACGGAAGACGAGGCTATTTACGAGTGAAATAATATAACCAGCGGAAAGCTCTATATATATATCTCTCTCTCTCTTTCTCTCTTTTCTCTTTGACTTTATATTTCTGTTGATTGCAATAATCTAATTAAGTCAATTCTAAACTCTCGATCGATTTATAGCCATGAAATGTAGATGTTTAGAAATGTTTCGTAATAATTAACAATGAGGAAAGTGATTCCGCTATCAAACACACGTCCGCCGGCGCTTTTATTAAGACGCATTAGTCTGTTTGTTGCAGCACTCGGCGCCGCGTGTCCTGCAGCGGAGAAATACGGTTACGCAGAAGGGTGTGGGATGGCGATGGCCCACTATGAGATGCCGTAATGATACCGTTCGCTGCGGCTCGCTGTTAGTATTTGACATTACGGCACGATAATGCAGCTGTACGTCCTCGTAGGCAAATGGATCTTGACGAGGAAGCAGCCAGCCTGTCATCTGATAAGTGTTGCGTATGGTCACTCTGCGTGACGAAACCGTGCGCTCCGCTGTGTTACGCGCGATAATTCATAAATAAATGATAAAAGAAGATTAGAAGAGCCGCTTTCGGTCATTCGTGAAAGATAATACTACGGAAGCCTCAGCCTCATGAATTTGACGTTACAAATGTACCCGTTACTCCGATCTCGAATACGATCTTTCGTGTCCCGCACGAGAATCGTCGCGGCGCGTCACGGCGTCGTGTCGGGTGAATGTGCTAGCTAGCGGAGAGTTGCTTTCGTTAAGAAGGGATGTGCGTGAGCGGTGGCGGGCAGGGCTGGTAGTGTATCCAAGGCCGATAATCCCTCCGGTGTTTTTCTTTTCCTCCTTCGTCCCCGACCCACTTACCCCGGCATCGTAGACC
>VBVR01005190.1:0-12672 GCA_011638315.1 Tetramorium parvispinum | reverse complement strand
ATATAAAAAGAATACATATAAAAATATACTATATTACATTTTATGTTTATTATATAAATTCTAATCCTATCATATTATTTAGAAAATGGTACACATTTATAAGCTCCGCGATATTGAAAACGTATCAACACTTTGAAATGAAGTTCTATAAGTTTAAAACCTTCTTATTTTTACAATTTTTTGCGGATGGTAGTTATATAGATTCCACAGATTAACGTACTTACTTTCGACTGTGAATTGTTCTTTTTATCAATTTTTGATCAATTTTTTTTCTTTATCACAAAAAATTGATGTATCATCTTTCTTATAACTTTTTAATCTTTGATATTAGATATTTCATTAATTCAAAATTAAATTTGATTAAACTAAAAACTGCTTGAAATCGTCTGAAAAACGAGGTTTTATTAATAACGCGGAAAATAGTAGTAGTTTGCGAAAAGTTGTATATCTTCAATCGTCTGTCTTGAAAATTAATTGTGCCTCAATATTTTCACAAAATACAATTGACTTGTAAACACCATTCACAGTTGAAAGAAAGTATGATAAGTCCGAGACACTCCATATATTGCAGAGAGAAACGTTAAGTGACGTTTACATAAAATAATTTGCACGTGATGCACAATTAAGAAGTTGTCGGCCATCGTCGGAATTGTACGCAAACCGCGCTAATTGTTCCTCCCCAGTGATATCGACGTTATTCAAATTAATCAAAGTAACTATCACGTCGGCGGATAGCAGCGCTGCGACTATTAATTGGGCGGCTTTTTGTTCGTTAGGTAACCGTCGCAATTTGCCAACGTTATTCGTATTGTCGCTCATTAAATTCGGCGCGCGCATACACCTTGTAACTACTTCGAAATCGACGGGGCAAGAAATTCGTCTTCGCCGCACGGTATTTCTTTCTCGCTCTTTACGTATCCATAAATTCTACGGTTGATACGGTTGCGCTTCATGACACAAAAAACTAGATATAGCCCCTCATATGGTCGGTGAAACGGTAACTCACTTTAAAATATTGACTTTGGAGAAATAGTGAAGACATTATCACTGAGAAAAGCAGACTTTTCACACCGATCCAACGACCAGTCGAATGATATATATTTTTTTTAATGGAGAAGCAAATTTTTGTAATTTTCAAAAAAACATTAGATAAATGTATCTCTACAATTTTTGTATATTTTGAACAAAAATAATCAACTATTATAATAATTATATCTTTAAGTAAAACCAGACATCTTCAATCAAAAACCTTGTCTTTTTAACGACAGAAATAAATTTGGTCGTATATGAAGAATTCAGATGGTCTTTAATTCTCCACATGGGTTATATAACTTCTGGGAGGGAGAGGAGAGCATGTCATATTTCTAAGAGAGGGTCACACGAAAGACCACATAAAAGACCGAACACATCAGGGAGCTACCGTAAATTTCTGAGCGGGCCACCCAAACTTCCTTTTTCCCAACTAATAGCGACGAGTGGGCACACAAGCTACAAAAGTAAATAAAACTCAGAAGAGTTCCCTGAACGAAAAAAACGGGTTGAGAAACTCTGAAACGTATCATGCGGAAACATTTGCTTGGTACAAAAGGTTTATCGTATTTGTCGAATAGAGTTGAAAACAGAATCACGCAGTTTCCAAGTAATCTTTCTTAATCAAAAGAGAGAACCATTGCCTTCAATATACTTTTTCCATTTAGCAAAAAGTTTTCCAATCCACTTCTTAAATAACTCAAATCGGTAATTTTATCCAAGACAAAACTTGATAGAAAAACAGCAAGTCTTTTGTACTAATCTAATGAAAAATACTTGAGGAATAGGTGGAATTACAATTTGCATTGAGTGTCGTTCGGTTTTGCGACGGGAGAATTTTAACGGAATTAAAATGATCCGTTCCACCTGTGGCGCTTACTGCAGCTAATGGCTGTTTCATAAAATTTAAAAGTTACAAGTTTTGCGACGGTGAGTTACCGTCACGTCGGTAACAAACTGTAAGTCGGAACATTTCCCGTTTCATATAAAACCGTTTAAGTTTTTAAAAGTGTAAGGTCCACCTCGCACCCCTTCTGGGACACTTTTATTAGCACAACGACTAAATTAGTTTTGTAATCCGTAAGACACCGTAAGTTTGAGCTTGCACTCGAGTCACTTGAAAGATTTAACAGTTGACTTCCTACACGACAAGACAAATTCTTTAACAAACTTTTTCTGCATTTATAACGTAATTATACATTTAATTTAAAATAATTTAAAATATGCATAGTTTTTAATTTTCATTGTTGTATATCTTTTGCCTTAAGTCTCGAAACTAAGATTTATCAAAATAAAATCTAATTGAAGTAAATAAATAAAAAAAAAGTCATCCGCGAGAATTTTTGAAAATTGATTATTGAAAAGATTCTTTACATCTTCAAAATCACTTATAATTGAAAAATTGTTTCTTAACATTCTTTTTAGAAAAAGATATTTTATGATAATCAAAGAATAAATATATAAATAGAAGAAGTGCTATAAAAGAGAGTCTTTCTAATAAAAAAAAAAAGTATATTGATATGTTAATCTACTATCGCGAAGTAGTAAATATTTAATAAATATATATCATGTCACAAATGTCAGTATTGTTAAAAATGCAACTAATGATATCATACGCATCTTGTCCACGAAGAGGGGATCCCTATCGACATGTATATCACGAGCACATTTCAAGGTTTTGTAACACACACATGGAACAGCCATTGTTTGACGATTCATAGCGAGGAACAATGTTAAATGTCAGTGTTAGGTGCGTGTTTCGATTCCAAACGTATTATCTCGCATGAGGCATAATTCCGCCACGCCTTTTCTTGTTCTTCGTACAACCGTATATACCCTAGACAGCTATGGCTAGTTGAAATGAATTCCGAGTTTGTATAAAACCCGCGAAAGATATTTTCGCTCAACCAGTGTGACTTATTTCTAACAATGAGATACATCTTGGATGAAATATAATGCATTGTGTGTTTGTTTATAACAGAGACGTAAAAATAAGCTTTCTTTTTTTTACGTTTTTATTTCTTTAAACATTTTATCACTGTTTCTCTCACTCTCTTTCTTGTATTGAATTACTTTTCTATTTATAAAGAAATCTTTCTATTTAAATGTTGTGTAATTGATAGATTAAATAATTGTATAAATAAAGATTATTAGTATTTTTTAAATTCAAGCAAAACAGAATTTCTTATTACTATTTAAATTTAAAAATTTCTTAATTGCAAAGTTATTCATCTTTTATAAAAGTTTGATGATAGCTTCTGCAATAAATAAAATACAATTCTACAAATACAATTGTAAAAATATAAATATCAGAAAAGTTTTTAATGCGAGAATGAGAATATTTCAATGTAGCACAATTTTGTCCTGACATTCTATGTGTTTGGTGATTGCATAATTATATAGTCAGTCACAAAAGTCTGCATAGTCTATAAATTAGTAATTGCATATTAAAACGATCATCCAGCATATTGGGTGAAAATGTGATTGAAATACAAAGTGTTTAATAGAAATATTGATTTGGCAATTTAATTGGGAAATAAATTATTATCAACGGAACGCGCACACATTTCGATCGTATTTATGTATATGCATTATTTTAAAGAGAAAAGCATTGTTATACACAATATATTAATACATAAATTTATTTCTATATTGTTAATGTCAAATAAAGAGTTAATATAAATCGAATGCAAAAATATTGGAAATGTTAAAGAAAAAAACATAGTTAAAACACTGAAAAGTGTTATTTACAAAATAAATCATAAAATAGGATTTATTTTTCTCTAATATTTTTAACAATTACTACTAACAAATATATGCTATTACGTGATATTGACTTTTAGATAATGCTGTAGTAACAAGGAAGTAATTCTTAGTTACAATCGCTACTAGTTATAGTTAGACTCAATCTATAGCAAATTTTTATATCAGAAATTAGGCACTTATACCATGCCTGATAATTACAGAGAAATTCGAACGTGGTACTTTCCTCTTTTGTGAGATGTAAGAAACGAGAGAGAAAGAATTGAAAGAGAAAAGTAGATCTAACAATAGTCGGAAACATCGCTGAAATGTAGAATTATCTTTGTTAGAAATTACAATGAGAGAGAAAAAGCAAGAAAGAGAGAAGAGGGAGAGGAAGAGAGATTTACTGCAGTTCCGAGAAGACTGCGGATTTTTTTCTTTTTCCAAACTCTTGGTCTATTCAATAGAATAATTTCCGTTGTAGATCGTTTGAGTATCTTTGACTAATTTTTCGGCACCATTAAAATTATTTGATATATGTACTTAACTTTTACTAGACGATGTAACGAATATTTCACACGTTACTAGAGACAGAAATTGATGATTTTTAATCTTAAGAGATTTATGAAAGTCTTTAACTCAGAATGTTTTTGATGTTCTTTGAATTTTTCAAAGAATTAACAACCATTAAATTTAATAGATGAAAAAACTTACAGAAATTATTTTTCTTATGTTTTACATGTTTTAAACAAGTATTTCGTATATTATTAGGTTGATTTAGACAGTGGTTTAATTAATTTATCTTTATTAACAGAAATCTGTGCTTTTAATTTATATGTCTTTGAACAATTTTCATAATATGTGGTTCATCAATTTTTTTCGTTTTTTATGAACAAACGGAACAAACCATGCATTTAAATTATGTAAAAGAAAAGGTACGCTTTTCGAGTATTATACAAGAATTTAACTGTATATTAAGTGTAAATACATATGTGAAAAAACATACATGAGAAAATAATACTATATGTCAGATGCAGATTTCATTGAAAATGTTTTATTTCCCATTTAAAGAAATTATAAAGAGTAAAAGGAAATTTGGAATTTTTAAAAATATCTTGCAATGCATTCAAAATCGAAGAATACTTTTACACAGTACTGTCAAGAAATAATTGTTTCATGCAATTCGTGCAAATCTCAAGAAATTATGTGCGCAATATAAATGCAAGTCACATCTTTAAACTAAAAGTCGTCCCTTGATGAATTGTTAGAGAAGCCGAAGAAATGGAAAAATTTGTCGTGCGGCGTGTTGAAATGCGTATAACTCACTTTTATACTAGCTTTAATTCCTCCCGACGGGAATACGGTAACGCGTTTTTCTTCTTTTCACAGAAGGAACTGCAAGCTCGAAAAATATAGCGGCATAATATTTTTCGCGCGAGTTGATTTTCAAAGAATATTTCGCCGCAAAATGACGTAGATTTTATCTCAAGAGTTTCTCTTCTACCGCTGTAATGTGCTGTACATAACTAAACTTTCGGAAACGGTTCAGCCATAAGTGATATTTCTTGCAAATTATTTTAATAAATGTCATTTGCCTCTTTTTTCAACGTGAAAAACCTACGGCGCTGCCGTCAAATTGCTAAGCTAATTCCATTCGATATCGATGCAGTACTGTAATTTTCGTAAATTAAACATGTAGAAATATACTATTCATATTAATTAATTCTTACCACTTACATACCTGATTAATTCTAGCACGATTACGAACGAGTAATCACACTGAAGTATATTTGTATTCCGGCAATTTCGGTACTTATTGAAACATGCAGTATTTAAGAGAAAGTACCGCATTAAATTCCGAATGGAATATCATAAAAAATGCCCCTTAGGATATAAACTTGCGCAACCACTTCTCAGATCGCGACCGACTTTCGGCGAAGTTTCCACAGATTATAAATTACGCGATTCCCGTAGTCAGATCGAAAAAAATTTCAACAAGAAGCAGGCCAAAGTTGGACGCCTTTCGTACAAATCGAACTTTCAGGAAACACTGTGGCCGACACCAGGTCGTAACATATACAACCATCGGCTCGCCGCGCTGGCTTCCGGCCTGAGATAAATCGCTCGCGAAGTTTCCATTTTCATAATCCAAGAGCGATTTGCGGGAGTTTCACGTATACATTCTAGAACGTAATTTACGCGGAAAAATCCAAATGATCGACCGTTAATTTCGTTCGCAGCTTCTCGCAACTCGAAGCGGAGTTAAATCACTCGGTAGGTGGTGCAAAAGTGAACGAACCATATATTTTCTTCGCATTTATTCTTGGAAAGTACAAGTAATTGAGAAAAATAAGAAAGTTGAACTGATGTCGAATTCTAGGAGTCAAAATCTTCTTGAAATATCAGGAACAAGATGGAAACCTTGATTTTAATTTTAAAGTTTTGAGAATTGAAATTGAAATCCCTTGCAAACTTTTACCTTTATGACACTTTCTTGGTTAGAATAGTTAGCAATGTTCATTCTAATATTTTCTATTTCGTAAAGATTTTGTAGCACTCAGAAATTATTTTAATAAAATCATTCTTGAATTTTTTCTTTAATGTAATATAGATATATATTTAATTTAATAAATTAATTTTCTTAATTTGGAGCTGTTACATTTTTGTTTTAGACTTTATGTAGTTAAAATTCATACATTATAAAATAAATAAAATTCTTAAAATTTATTTTAAAATATTTATATAGTTATCTTTAATGGGAAAAAGAAGAAGGAAAATGTAAAAATAAAATTTTGATTAGATTAATAAAAGTGTTTAATTAAATACAATGAAAGTAATTAATAAATTATGGCTATGGAAATATTTGCAAATAGAACAGGATAAATTGTTACGTATGTCATCAAAGTAGAATTTTTTATTTAGGGTGACTAACAACAAGAAATAATTACGCTCATCTGTTCTGTGCATCTCATTTAACGAAAACCGCGTAATTACATATATTTCTCAGCGCGACTAAACGTACTTAGTCACTACCACGAACATTTTTAATACATTCTATTTGATTTTGGACAAATTGTGAGGATGGCTATAGTTCGCTCAGCTCTTTACTACTCTCTTCGTTTCTTTCTGTCTGAAGCACGTCCTTGTGTCTGCATATCTACAAGAAAAATCTGCTACGTCGACGAAAATTCTGCTACCATCAAATTTCTTTTCTGCGTAAAATTCGGGGAACTTTATTCAATTCAATCTGATCTACATTTCCTGAACGTGTATAAGTCAGTATTGCTAAATAGCAATATTATTTGTCTTATCTTTTATCCAAATATAATATTCAAAATAACTTGCTAAATGCTTAATATTACATAATGACATATATTAATATTATATAAAAAATTAATAAAATTTATCAGACATTTATCAGATCAATAAATTTTTCCCATTCAACAAAGAATGATACAATAATTTAACATATTTATTAAAAAATGAATAGTATGTGAAGACAAACTTTTATATACCATTTAAATCATTTTTATGAAATTATTGATAGCTGATCAATTATTAACTTTTTTAATACTTTTTATTTATAATTATTTACACAGAACATTCAGCGAGTATATTATCTCAGCGATTCGAAACAACGTAACTACATTGGAAGGTCGTGCGGGAAAATTTAATTCGGTTTCGAAAGAGCCTTCGGTCGGAGAAACTGATCGGAGGAGTTTAACGTTCTGGAAAAAGCGTAATATCTTAGCCAGCCGCTCACCCCAAGTACTTCGCAAGCACCGCATCGCGTTGGAGTACAATTCGGGGTAACGAAGCGAGCAAAACTGTTGGTTTTCTCGCGCGCACGCGGATGAAAACATCAAATCGAGAAACCGGACCCCTTCGATATTCTGGTCAACTATGGAGATACGGTCATTTGCTGAAATTCCACTTGGAGGGAGACTCTCATACGCGATCGCTCCCATTTTACCGGGGTCGGGCGACGCCCTGGCCAGCGTCTTACGTTTCACCGTGCCCTTTCCCGTTTCTCCCCAGGGATCGTCGACTCTGCTCGTTGCAGTTGATTACGGTTCGACCTAACGGATTCGAGTTAATACCGTGGCGATAATGTCACGACCTCGGTCTCCCGTTCCGTAGCGAGAAGTAAAAAGAAATGCCTGTCCTCGCCTGTACTCTTTGTGCGTATGTGTGTCTTCTTTCTTCCTACAAGCTTGTTTCTCACAATCGGAGTCGTTTGGTATCCGCCATTTCCCTCCTCTGTCTCCATCTTAATCCACCGCTACTTACTATCCGTCTCCTTTTTCTTTTTTTATCACTTTTCTTGAATACATCTTGAATATATCGATTTCTCCCTCGTAGGGAGATAATAGGATCGTTCTCATCTTTCTTCCTCTCTTTTTTTCCTTTTCGATACGCTGCATTAAAGTTTTTGTCTCTCTCTCTCGTACTTATTCACTCTTCCCTTTCTTCCACGATGTCTTTTCATTCCTACGCCTCATTGGGACTCTATTCTGACCGAAAAGATCGATTCGCGAGAGAGGCAGGAGTTTTGCTCTCGACGAAATCGCTGGCAAAGGATCGTCGCGTCGCCGTAAGATTGCTGGAGGCAGCAATACTGGATAATCTGGGAATGTGTGAGGGGATTCACATCGACGAGGTGAAAGGTTTTTACATAGAATATTAAAAATATGGCGTTATCAAACAAAAAATGCACTTATATGGCTATAAGAAATAGCTAGTGTGAATTTTTTCAACAATGTAATAAAGGATTTTTTACTCCAAATTATGTCATGAACAAATAAAGTATGTTGAGATACACGTTTTAAATATTTTTTTAAGATTATCGGTTTAAATCTCTCATACATAATAAAGTATACAATAAGAAAATAGTATATAAATATAACAAGAAAATAGTATATTTCTATATATGTATATATAAATACTTCATATCTATTTAAATCTTGGGATAAATTAAAATGGAAATAAAGATACAAGTAAAAGTAAAAATATAATGTGAGAAATCGGATAATTATTAATTTTGCAAATAACTGAAAATACATTTGTACAATAATGTATCAAATATATTACATTTATTAGCGGATACATCTATTATATATTCATGCAATACAAAAGTTCATATATTGCCATCAGATTGTCAAATAAATATACATTTTCGAGTTATATAAATTATGCATTTACAGGTGCCTCAATGTTTAAACATAAATATTTGGCAGTAGTCAAATGTAAAACATCATCTTTTAATTAATCGAAATTTGTAATTAAAACTGTCCATTCCTAATGGTTATCATAATTTGCCGCTATCTCTCCACAACTTATTAATCTATTTTAACTGCCGTCAAACGAACTCGCGATATTTATTGTTACATTTATAATTGCTATCAAATGTTCCCGGAAATAAGTCATTCATCCGCGTGCAATCATCGACGATAGAATGGAACGAAGGTCTCTTGTCGTTATTAATCAGGCTCGAGATTTCATAGTTATCTTATCAATTCCGGGTATGTAGCGTAAAATAAATATTATCAATATATAATTATGGTTTAATACGATTAAAAGGAAGAATTTATTTCACCATTGCATGTTTAATTAATTGGGATTATAGTCTCTAGATAATTAACTTGGTCCGTAGCTAATTAAATTATAATATATAAATCATAAATGAATTATGATTATGACATTGACTTTCATGTTATAATGTTAAAAAGGCATGGCTCGGCGAATTGCATCGTCGGCATTGTACCGGTGTCGACTTATTGTCATGGCACCGGTCGCGTGCCATCCATATATTTCCGCTTAACGCACCATCAAAAGAGAGGGAGTCCGGGGGCAAGTTTAATCTATTTATCGCGGCTGCCAGCAATACCCCTTCCTCTCAGTCTTTTCTTTTCCGTGTATAAGTGCACTCGGGGCTTTCCAGCAGCTACGAACTTCCTCTGACATCCTCCCGCCCTTCATCGGGCTGCCTTCAACAATTCTCCCTCTCTTACCCCTTTTGCCCGTACGTACCATACATAGACGCTCGTATGTGCACACAGGCGCATTCTCATATGCACGTGCATCTCTTGTCTGCCTCGCATTACTTCATAGCGGCTTGTAACTATGGGCTTTCCTGCACCTTCGTGCTGCAGGCGGCACAATTAGTGCGCGCCATTAGTCAGCAGCCTTTTCCTCCTATACACAAAATTGTGTCCCGGTAAAGGCGCCTCTGTGTCTACTCGAGAGAAGAGAAAGGGTGGATAATAGGTACGTGCGGGGCAATCCCTTCTCTTCGGGGGTGCGATGCTTCAACGGTAGAACGAGGCGTGGCGTGCTCAAACAGATATTAACATGAAAGAGAGAGAGAGAGAGAGAAATAGAAGAAAGGGACAACCCGCTCCGTTACACAGTGACGCTCGAAAGTTGCGCTAAAGTGTCTTCTTTCGTGACGTTAGATCGTCTTTTGTTATGCAGACCCCGTATGTGCCGCGCGAATCAACGGATCCGTTGCGCTATCGGTATCGGGTTGTCAGGGTGTGCTTAAAATTTAATTTTGCCGGAGTAGCGGCATCGAATTCTTTAGTTGGACTTTGAAGAATTTTTGGAATGTTGGCCCCAATAGGCGAGACCTTGTTAGGGTCGAATTAGAGCGTACGTGATATGTTAATATATTCCTACTATACAACGGAATTTCATTATTGCCAAATTGATTTTCGAAACCACTAATCTTGAAATATTTTCTGTCTCTTTCGAGAGAAGAAAAAATATAATAAAAATGCAATTTTTATTATATTATTTCTCCTTACGTCTATTTTTTCTTTTTCATTTTAATTAATAAATAAGCTAAATATGTTAGTATGTTTACATTTCTTTTTAATTTGGTTATTTACCGTGAAATTATTTAAATGAACAATTATATTTAAATGCCGTAAGCAATTATTCATATGTCCTCAAGGCGTTTCAGATGATTGCAACGAAACCGCTCAATACATTTTTATATAAAATAATTAATATACTAAGAATAAGATAAACTGAAATATAACGTGATGGTTCGCTATATTGATTCTGTATGAAAAGAAAGTCAAAAATATCTTTTTATAACTTTCTTTTTGTGCTTCAGAAAATATATTCAATATCGAAGTTGAAAAATTTGTACCATCAATTCTATTTTTTGAGTTTGCATCCTTTTTGACATGTACTTTTAATTTCCTTATAAACAGAATTTCAAACAATTTCTTTTTCATATTTTTAATATATTTTTTTTCACGTACAATCTACATCTACACATCGATTGTGTTGCTCGTTTAAAATAAGAGTTAATAAATATATAAGCGTTATAATTTATAAAATTTAGATATTTTGTATTGGATATTATAATTGTATATTTTCGCAAGATTAAATTACTATGCGTGAATATTCCTCTATATGCAAGGTATGGCTAAACAAATATTCTATTCTTTACATGTATATAAGTGAGAATAGTTTTGGAGGTGTAGTGTCAACCAATGTTCGTGTACAAATATTACCCAATGACGCGCACAAATACGCAGGCGTTGTTCCCTGAAAGCACAGATACGATAGAAAGCTTGTTTTCAAAGTGTATTTGAGGGACCTTTCCGCCGCGCGTTAACTCTATTGTGAGCACTGCAAAAGCTCCTGCCTTTTCCTGGCTACGTAGAAAATAATGGTTGGTAAAGGCGCCACTATGTCTACTGTTAAGGGAAAGCCGCGGTATGGGGATAATACGCACATGCACCTTTTTCAAGTCGAGACGACGCGACGCGACACGACGGGAAGGCTGTGGTATATCTTTCACGTTGGAACCTGGAAAAAGAATTTGTACGATCGCGCCAATATTATCTGAAAATGTAGTCGACATATCTTTGGCTTTTTAATATTTCGCCTTTGAATTGGTCTTTTTTACTCATTGAAATTACTCACGGAAATAATAGTCAATTTTATTATCTTTCTTATGTGCTATGTATATTGAGAGGAAAATTATATATTTTATTTTCCTGTTATTCTTCTAAATACTCAGATTTTTAATTTGTCTCGTTTATTCATATTTATATCTCAAATATATCATTATTTGTAATTTTGAATTAAAAGTGTCCCGCGGATTAATTTCATTTTGTTATTAATACTCAAAGAAATCGTTACCACGCGTTAATACAAAGTTTCCTCATTGTACGGGGAAGATGGTACTCGCATACTAAACACTACAACGTAAGATGAAACTAATGACGCAATGTAAAATTGGAAATTAGAGACAAAAATGTATGCCAGTGAATTCTAGACAATATCTCTGCTAAGAGATTTGGCCCATTGTAACCCCAATCCGACTGTTGAATGGAGCTTGAAAATCAGCGTCGACAATAAAGAAACACGCAATGTACAAGAGCACGAGAGCACGAGAGCACTCGAGGCACTCGTTTTCGAGATACTGAAATTTCGAAAGATCCATCAAGCAGAAGAGTACTCCCTTTATGATCGCACATTGTGCAGCGCCGCAAGACGACACCTGCGTCATTCATAAAGGCCGGATTACTCGACTATGCACACGTCGTAAGAGTATTAACTTCGCTCTGTACGCTATACAGTGTTCTAAAATTACAGATGTTCCTTTCTCGATCGATTTTAAGACAATTTTTTTCTCGCAGAAATGTCGAAAAAATTATTACCTAAGATCTCTTTTCTTTTCCAATTTTTAACACTACACATATACATATATATATATGTATATAATTAGCACCAAATTATATAAACTTTTCTATTAATTATTTTTAATCTGAAGGAGTGTTTGAAGGAGATACCATCTTGTTGTTTTTTATTTTTCAATTGTCAATTATTCAGAAACTACAAATGTCTCGACATTCTTGTTAAAAACAAATTGTTCTC
>VBVR01005189.1:0-12674 GCA_011638315.1 Tetramorium parvispinum | reverse complement strand
AATAAATACCGTGCAGTTGAAATCTACGGCTACAAGTCGTACGACCCTCCTCGTGGGGCAAACTCTCCATGGTAACGAAACTTCAGTTTCGATTCCAGGGGCCAAAGTCCAGATATGTTCACGCTTTCGGTCTCGCATGTGTAACCTTGCCGTCGTAAAAAGAAACCCGCACTTTCCAGATTGCCCGTGAAAAGTTTCCCCCCTGAAATGCTTAAGTTTCAACAGCGCGCCACTCCGGAGGACCTCAAGATCGCCGCGTCTATAGAACGCAAACGACAAAGTGAAGAAACGAGGAAACTGCGCATCTTTAATCCTCGCGTTAGGAAAATTGGAGTAAGTATACAGTCCCGAGTGTTCTGTTCTTTAACGTTTTTGTCAGACTTTTACATTTTATTTTGACCAAATCTATTTCAATTTTTAATTCAGTCATCTTTTTTTTTATTTATTGCGTTCTAATTAATGAAGCAAATTCTTTCTACTCAATATTCTTTGATATTCACCATTAAAGCTATTACGGTCCCCTCTCAACTAAGTTGATCTCACTTTAATTGATTCTGCTGCTTCCCAATATCTCTGACTCGTAAATTCCACAAGTATCACCCGACGGAGCGTAACGCGACATTTGATTGATCTAACGTCTGGGAAGTTGCTGGCTTCAATGAGATAGAATAGGATTCGCGCGATTATTTCCCTGACATTTGCAGATAGACAAGGCATTCTTGGATAAACAAGTCGAGGAAAAGAAGCGGCAGCGCGAGTGGGAATGGGCGAAAGAATGCCAATTGGACGAGGCTCTCATTCGCAGCAGCGAGCATGCCGCGCATTTGGAGAGACAGCAAGAGGAGGTAATTGAGTGCCGTCAATGCCGATAATTACGCGGGAATGTTCGCTCGATACTTGATACCTAGCACTCGGCGATTTCGGTGTCACGTGCCACCTAACGAAGAACCCACGATCGAGAGGAAAGCCATGATTCGCTTCTCTGTTTGTAGGAGAGGCGAAGGCGAAACAAGGAGGTCGAGTCCTTCCGACGAGTGCATCAGCGAGCGGAAGACCGTCGGGATTACGACCTGTATGACCCCGAAGCGTTAAAGAAATCGTTTCCAGCGCGCGTGGACGACAACGGCGACGATCCGAGCTTGGGAGCAGCGTCCGCTCAGAAGTGCGTAAATAGCCTGATTAATACCGTCAACAATGAGTGGTGCAATCGAAAGAAAAGTACCCGGAGAGGTTTATCTCGGACTGTCCAATCATCCAATGGAAGGATAGAAGAACGTGCTTGTGAAACTTCGTTACTTTGTTTCCCGCATTCCCGATGACTCTCTTTGGATTTTTTACTAAGATTCTCCTAATATCAAAAATCCCGAAGCTCTCGTAGGAAGAATTAATTTCTGCAATCTGTGCAAACCGCGGCTATTGCGCGTAATAATATTTTTCCTCTCGATACTCGTCGTGTGGGAAAGATCCTCGCGCGGATATAATAAGTTACCCCGCTCACCCTGGCGCAATGGTAATGAGCGTAACGCGGCGCGCGGCGCGGAGGAGAGGAACGATGAAATATTACGGCTGTGCGCAGGTTCGAGGGCGAGGATCGCAATCTTCCCGAGCGATTGAAGGCGCAGCGAGAGCAGATGCGTTGGTGGATACACAGGCAAAAGGAGGAGCGCGAGGCGGCCGAGAAGGCACGACGAGACACCGAGGATGCCTACCAGGAAGTTGTCTTCTCCAGGGATAAGCGCGCGATGACGCTGGCGCGGATGGAGGAGGAATGCCGGCGAAGGCTGAACGAAGCGACGGCGACATTTAATCGCGCTCTGGTATGGAATCCTCTTTATTCGCGCGCCTTTGATCTAGATCCGACGTACGCGACAAAGGAGACAAAACTCGATTTATTTAACAAATTAAGTAAAATCAATCGTATGATCTTGATGAAAATGACTCCAGATCCGGCAATCGGCATACCAACGGCAGCTGCTGCTATTTCGCATTTTGTAAAGACTGTCTAGCGACTCGGCCGTTTTTGCCTTCGCGTCTTCTACCGGCAAAAAATAGATTCCTTTGACCAACTTGATCTCCGGACGGAGGTAGAGGTCGAATGGAAACCAGGTCTGGCGAGTAAGATGGATGTTCGAAAAGGGTAGTGTTTTTATTAAACCGCTTCGCGGAACGCGCGAGCTAGGTTTTTTTTTTTAGCCGGCTAACCCTTGTGATCACGTCCGATTGAGAATAAGAACACACTATTTACATTCGACGACGTGGCCACTTACATCAAATGAAGCGATCGATTCGAGCATCGTTACATTTGACATAATGGTGTTGACATATTAGAACATGCCCCTTGTTTGTCTCCGATTTCAATCTTTCTAATATATATAATAGGGTCTGTCCTCTTTTTTGGGTTGCACCTCTCGTAGGAAAATTCCGGTCTGACGCATATGAAAGCTATGCTACAGAACAATGAATTTTTCTTAAATAAATACTAGATGATATAAATAAATTAATAACGTGAGTAATAAAACGGTTAACAATGCATAAGTTAACATTATATTGACTTTTAATTGCTAAAAGACAGTAATTATATATTATCTATTATATAAATAGATGCGGCTCCGATATTTTTTAATAATATGTTTTGATATATTTAATTAATTAATCGAATTTAGTGATAGATATGTGTACGAAATTTCGAATATTTAAAAATTATAGATCTGTGCGATCATGAGCAGGATTGAAAGACTAAACTTTAATTTACTTTACTACCGAGATGACCTCTCCTTTTCGAGGTGTTGTAAGCCTAGCGTATTAACTTTCTCGAGAGAACTGTGATCGAAAAGTGCTTGTAGCAATAAAGTGGCTACAGATACAACGTAACAAAAGACATGACGTGATTTTTTGCACAGTCCGCATGCATTTTAGTTCGCCGCAGAATATAAAAGTCGCCTACACGATTCTCTCGCGGTCGATGAATAAACCTCGTGACATCATCGTGCAGAGTGCCGCGATAATTTGCTCCGATAATCACACAACGAAATACCGTCGATTTCTTTTTTTTTCCCCCTCCCTACTTCCTCCCGCACTCCAACTCCGGATTAATCCCGTCCCTCCCCCTCATCCGGTTCGCGACCGCGTCCCTGGCCCTTCGCCTTCGACGCTCCGCAATGGTTTCGCGGAATTTCTTTTCGCTCGGTTGCAGGCGGAGGAACAGCAGCATCGCCGTGATTGCGAAGCCACTCAAGATGAGGAGGACAAGAAAGCGGAAATCTATAATCACGTGACTGGAGATTTCCTCACCGAGGCTAGGGAACAGGCCGAGAGCACCCGCGGTCCGTACAAGCTGTTGATGGACCGATACAAGGGCATGACTGCAGAAGAGTTGAAGGTCTTCAGAGATGCTCAGTTGCAACAAATAGAAGAGATTCGTGTTAGTATGAATAGCATTGTAGAATCTGTAAATATGTAAATTTATCATTTATATTTTTAATTTCTAATTTTTCCTTAATGCTCCTTAATATTTCTTTAGTATTTTGAAAAAAGACTCATTTTTAATAGTCAGATTGCGACATGAAAAATGTCAAAAATTTTCCAAATTAAATATATCATAACAATACACGTTAAGACAAAAGCTATGGATGCGTCATGGGTGACATCATTGCGGATTCATGATGACACGCATATATTTAAAGTTTTTGATTTGATACAGCGTATTTCAAATATTTACTGCCATAAATCTATCTAGAATTAATTTTAATTGATGCAAAGTTTTAGAATTAATTTTAATTGATGCAAGGTTTTTTTCAGAAAATCAAACTGGAAGAGAACCGGATGAACGAGGATTGGGATCATTTAATGAATTCGCATCTTCAAACCGCATACTCGTATGAGCGCGAATTAAATCAAAGAAAATCGTAAGATCCTGAAACTAATTTTGTACTTAACTTTTTTTCTATCGCTTAAAAAGATATTTAAATGTATTTTATAACGATATTATTTTTGACGATATATTTCAAAAGAAATAATAATTTTTTTAAATCTAACAATTTTTTTAATATTCAGAATTTGTGTTTGAATATATAAAAAAAATAAATAGTACTTTAGTACTATGTTATATTCTTCTAGGGAACTCAACAAGAAAATTGCGGAGGAGAATTTGCGGCTTGCCGAGCAGCAAAAGCAACATCAGGAATATTTGAACCGCGTCGTTTATAAGAATCAACCGACCGCTGCTTTCTACGAGCAATTTAACAAAGGAACACGTTGAGTGCAATCGCAATTTTCACATGCAACATACTTTTTAAAGTGAAGAGCAACATAAATTCTAAATAAATAAAAAATTTCACAAACTTGTCTCTCTCGTAAATCGATACAGTCGATGTACAAACTGCCATACCGACAAAATTAATGCGCGTAGAATTTTTCGGTCTATTCTGCAGTTCTGTAGTTTCAATTATTACAATATTTATAAATTTATAAATTAAAACCCCGAATTTATCGAAATTAATAAAAAAAATCGTGATCTTATCCAATATCAATAATGCAGAAATCTGTTGCTCTATTGATATACAATACTTCATACGCGACACTGGATAAAATTCGCAACCATTGATAAGTTATCGCATTTGGTAAACGAATCTAACAGATTTCGATAATTGAATGGATACGATATTGATAATTGTATTTACAATATCACAATGATACTCGTCAGAATTGACTCAATTTCAGGCATTAAAATGCAAAGAGGACTGAGAAATATAAAAACGTAAAAAATAAGATGTGCAATATATAATATATTTCAATTGAATTTTCCTAGCATGACAAGACTGCACCGACATATTGCATGTATGACGTCTTTGTCTCTTCGATTGTCGAGTAGAGCTTAACTATATATGTATATCACAGACGCAGTATTTATGTTCATGCTTATTTTAAAGTACATGGTATAAAATTTATCCGTTTTATGTGTATCCTAGAATATTCCATAATTATAATTTATACAAAGTTATCTCGATATAATTCGCGTTCTCATTAGATCAAAATTTGTGCAATTATGAGCAAGCTATACTTACAATTATCAATATTAATTACGATATTTCAAAGTACTTTGCCGAGTGTAAGTTTTATAAATACACATAATCGAAACATAATAGAGGAAATAATTTTTATTATCTTATATCCTAGACTTGGGATTACGCGTGGCTAACGCGAGTGATTAATAATGAAGAGTCCTGAGTTCAAATCTCAGTGGCTCCTCATTTCGTATATGTATATTCCACTTTTCGAATGCCCATCGATTGGAGACCGACTCTTCTTCTGGAGGAGAATCAGACTTCCGTAATCGGTAGGAAAGAGAAGGGGAAGCACAATGGACCTAACTGAGTCCGAATGCCACAGGCTCGCTGAGAACTGCCCCCCCCCTCCCCCCTTAGCATTATTATTATTATTATATCCTAGACTTAAATCCTAAACTGAAAAAATCTATAATAATCTGTAATCTATACATATCTATTCAAGAAAATACTAAACAGGATAGCCTATAATATACGTATATACATATATAGCGTAAATGAGACGATACAAAAATCTTGTCCTATTCGGCGCATTTTGATTTTCTTCTTCGATCCCCCCCAAAAAGAGCGCTAAATGATTTACTTATTATCGGATGGGCGGAGTGCCATGGCCAGAACTTGCTGCATCTGTATCCTGACATCTAGCTTCTTCTCCTCCGGCACTTGTCTGATAATCGGCAGTAGTGAGAGGAGAAACATCTTGTCGTAATCATCCTCGTCGAGGTTAATGCGCTGACTACTGTGTGAGGAGAGGATGTCGTGTATCTCGTTGTCGAAGGGCGTTGTAAAGGACGTCTCGCAGAGCTGTTTCGAATAACGCGGACACACCTTGTACGAGGGTGTACCTGCCTGAAGATACTCCCGACTACCAGTTATAGAAGTACCGCCGTGAACAAGGGGCACGTCATACTCCTCGATCACAGGATTGTCCACCTCACCCTCGCTTTCCTCCGATTTGCAAGGGTTAATGGTCGCGGAACCCCTAAAAGAAGGTCGAGTTTAGCCGAGCGAGCATCGATCGTTTGTCGTTTCCAACGAACAGCTGATACCTCTTGTTTTCCACTGTCGGCATGAGAAACAACAATCGATCGAAGTACATGTATTTCTTTCGTTTACGTCCGGCGGGTCCAGACTTGTGCGATTTCTGAAGTTTGAGCTCTTTCATAAAGTAATCTCGGATGTTTCTCCATTTCCCACGCAAATTTTTCTCTGCAAAATTATTATGATTCAACAATTGCTCAATAAAACGCTCTTTGATGAGATATAATAGAATATTAAATATTTTTCAAGCAGTGAACGTTTCTCTCATAAGATTTTCAAAAAATTTCCTCTTGCTTGCCGACTCTTTTCGAAAAGAAATAAAAAGCACAAAGGAAAATTCATTCTAATTACTTTTTTTTTTCATAAATATCTTTTAAGTTGAAAATGAATAAAGTACGCTAATGTAAATTTAATTAACGTAGCAACTGTATTTCCCTCCAATTTTTTGTCAAAGTTTGCGACCACGTGGGAACGTTTAGGTCAAACTTTTCCATCAAAAGTTTGAATTCTTTTCTACATGTTCAATACGACTGAATCATTCGCGAATCTGATCGCGCGGAAGATGTGGACTCGCGGGAATCCAAAGTTTCCGGATTTTCGCCGCGGTCGGCGGCGACGCGGCCGAAGGAATCCGGATCGATCAATTGCGACGGCCATGCTATATACCTTCCACGTTTCTCTCCTCGTCCGTCAAGCGCGCCCAATTCGGTACCATCACCTGGCAGACCTCGTCCCACGCGGTCATCTTGGCGTTACGGTCGTTGTACTCGCCGCGATTCACATCGTAGATCGCAGGCCGCCTCTCTATTTCCTCGATGAATCTCTCCGTGTCGAACATGCTCATAGAGCCTCCGAGATTTTTTTTTTCCTTCCTTCGCTCACTCGTCCTTTCGCTCGATTACTTCGCAATTCGATCTTACACCTCGTGACGAAACTGTTTGACTTGATAATTTCGCCACTAATCGCCACGAATTTCCAATTCTTGGAAATCAAGCTGATCACCAGTATCGAAGTCTTTCGGAATAGAAAACGCAACAGAAATCTAGGAAATAACTAAATAACAATTTCGATCGCGGTCGGAAAGATTCCTCGATATTCCTTTTCAAGCACTAAATTTTTAACATGGGGAAAACGTTCCCAAATTCCACGCGAAGAACTTGAACTTGGAAAAGCGTTGGATCGGCGGTGCGTCAGCAGCAAGAAGCAAGTTTATTCTACCGCGGCGGCGGTCACCAGCAGTTAATCGGCAATCGACGAAAATAATATCGAAATCGGCAACGGAACAGCCGCAATAGTGGCCCGTACGGCGTTGTCGTGTCGCGTCGTCGCAGCGGCTTGCGCGTCACTGCGGAGAAACCGTTGGACGGCCAGCACGGCTTTGGTATCATGGCGGCCCGGCGGCAAACGTGCGGTTGCGGTTGCGGAGCGGAATCTATGCCGCCCGCGACGTTGCCAGACCGGCGCCGCGCCGGTCGGCGAGGCCGCCGAGGCGGCCGAGGGCCGTCGCGGGTCGAGAGCGGGCCGAAAGAACGGCGGAATCGCGTCGCCGCGCGCCGTGCCGTGCCGTGCGTGCACACGCATACACCCACACGGTCCCCAGGCCGTGGAGAAATATTCGCGCGCACAGAAACTCACGTCTCTCGACAAAACACCGCGCGGGCATCGCGCGTCAATGAATAAGCAGGAAGGATATAGCTTTTTCATGGTTTTTACGTTTCCACCAGCACACCGCTCAGTCGTGTTTGTCAAATAAACGACGAAAACTCAATCACGGTTCCTTTAAGCTATTAGTCGAAATAGAATCATTAATGTCTCTCGAAAGATTCCCGGACTTCCGCTTCCTGTGGCAATCTAATAAAAGAAACATTCGCAGCGGGAAGTTGCCATTAGCCATTTACAGGCACACGTTTTAATTGTATGCAGGAATATGAGACAAGAGTCTCGCAGTAAAGTTCTATTTTAGAATAATAATCCGTTGAATATATAGGATTTAAATTTCAGTACGAAGTAAAATCTCCTGATGTTGGAGATTTCTTCTTACAATTGATTCATCGAGCCTCTATATGTTCTAAAGTTTTGATATTTAAATTCAAGACATTCGATATATCACATCGCAATTTTCTGCAAACACGCGAAACAAGTGTAAAATTTCTCTTCTAATACGATAACGGGGAAATATATATTCCAACTGTACAAGTTTACATTAGCGCAAGTACTTTGCGAATAGTAATAGCAACAAAATTAGCAAAATGGTCTAGCAAATGACGAGTCTAAGTCTTGCAAGTTGGGTAAATGGTTTACTAAGAAATCAAACACAATACAAACAGTGAACGGTATAAGAAAAGAAATTAAAGTAGATAGAAAAGGGACGCTTTAAGTAACCGTTCGTAGATATTCTCGACGTGGGTGATATTCGGAGTGAAGGAAGTAACCACAGAGAGAAAGCGAGTGCGTCGAAACAAGAGGGGGAGCGAGCAACTTCATCACGGTAGGGAGTTTGAAAAATAAAAGCCGACAACGGCGAAAGATATATTTCGGCGCGACGAGCGTAAAGCCGATCTTGCACGTGCGATTGGCCTGCCATTTCATTCGCGAATGACAGGAACGAGGAAAACCGGACCGGAGCGGACTCGCGAGACGTTTCTTCGGAGAATCGAACGTTATCGGTGCACCGATAAAACGCTCCAGCCGGTTCGCGCACCGGGAGATACACCCCTCGACGACGAATGCGGAATTCGCGCCGCCGCGACGTTGCCAAGCCTCCGGCCGTCGGTGTCGGAATTCACGTGTTGCTACGCGACATCGTCCGCGCCGCGCGTCCGACGAGCGTGTGCGCGTCATTACGGCAACGTCGACGCGTTTCCACCGCACCGTTATCGACCGTGGCGGGCGTTGCGGATCGCGAGCGACGAAATCGACGCTACCGCGATCAGACGTGGCAATCGTGGCATCGCGGCCGACGGCCTCCCCTCAAGGAGAAACCGTTGCGTTCTTCAAAAATTCAACGCGTCTCGCTCGCTGGATTTTTTGTTTGTTGACAGAAATTCATCGATACTCCCCTCTCTCTTCCAAATAAAAGTCGCTTAGATCGCGGTTAACAAAAACAAAATTAACGACCCATGTAGATTAACTTTAATCTCGGCTTAACTCATTTTTTATTTTTTAGTTTTTAACAAACTGAAAATTAAATATCTTTCAAGTTTTACAAATGATAAAAATAATAATAAAATATCAAACAAGTCATTTAGATTTCCTTCATAATTCCAGTATTAAAGTTAAGTTTCAAAAATTTAGAAAAGGTCAATTTATTCCTGTTTCTTGCCGACATTTTGATGGATGCAACGTATGCAACTCATCGGAAAGTTAGATGAGATGACGTTTCCACACCGCGAATGTGGCAAGAAAATGGGACTTCCGCGCACATGAACGTGTGAATCGAAATATAAATAATACAATATATCGCGCCTACATGCGTAAGCAGGACTTTGAACGCAATTACGAGAGGATTACAAGGGATTGTGAGTGCCCATTAGCCGCTTATTCGAACACAGGGACGATTTGTCGTGAAGTCGCGCGCATTGATCCACTCGACCAATGAGACGAGGGCATTCGTATCGTCCGATGTGTGCCTCGACGTCACGCATGTCAAGTTCGAGAAGTGCACCTTCGACTTTGCGCCCATTGTCGAGCTTTGAATTAGCCCGTATCGCCGCGCGCACTTCGCCGGAGATCCGAAACAGTCGATACTCGCGATTCCCATGATAATCCCCATGAACTCTTACCTCGCGCGATGCAGATTATTGCAGATAACAACGGCGCTATATGTTATATGTGACTCACGTGCCGGCATTTATTTTGCCGACACGCGCAGTGTATCCGTTCATTGAGAAAATTACTTTTCCAGGTTTACGAAAACTACGTAATATTTACGTAGGTTCTTACGTCGGTCATTTTTGCAAGCAAACTCCATGTATAATTTCATTAATAGCAACAGTAGAATATTTCTTTTATAAGTACATGTGCAACTTCTTGAGTGAAATTATCATTCAAAGATTGCAGAGACCATACTTTCGATTAATATCGTTAAAATTATACGCTGACGTAAACAATGAATCGCGATTGTTATAATGCTTAATCTTACTTAATAATCGCAATTGTGAAATCAATGAATACGTAACCGCATTGCAGTAACATCAGGTGTTTTGAATTTATTTGAAAACTAAATGATCTAATTGACTCGATAAGATATTCGTGTTCTTCGCCAATTCTTTCCTCCAACGCATCACGCGCGCCGCGCGCGTGTACAAGATGACAAACGGTGAATCGAGGTGTCGCAAGAGCACGGCCAAGGAAGACGAAAAGTTACGCAAGCAGGATGCAGGGTAGGATTCGCAGCTGCGAAGAATAGATTTCGGGAAGGGGAAACTCCGGGTGGGAGCGAGACGGGGAAGTTTCGTTGGCGGAAGGGCGAAAGGTTCGAAAGGGAAGAGAGATCGAAGACCGAAGAGCCGAGAGAGACGGAGCTCTTTAACGAGAGGGGAAAAGGGCGGTTCCGGGCAGGGGGGGGAGCAACAGTGAGAGCGAGCGTGACCTCCGGTATCGATAGCGGAACAAGCGAGCGACGAGACGCGAGTGGGACGAGGAAGGAGAGCTAAAGATAGAAGGAGAGAGAACCAGACGAAAGAGAGAAAGAGAGAGAGAGAGCGAGACGATCAGCTTCGGGGGAGAACGAGTTTTCGCGCTCACGCGTTTCCCATCCTGACGTTCCTGTTCAGTTCTCGTAACCGCGCCGATCAGGAGGTATCCAGTCTCCCGGCTGTATCGACGTTCCCGGTTGCCGCCGATCTTTTTTTTCTCTCTCTCTCTCTCTCTCTCTCTGTCTTTTCGTTCTCCACGTGCTCCGGCCTAATCATCATGTCGAGCGAGTTCCTCGGGAAACGTTACAAGCTGTTCAGCAGCGAGAATTTCGACGAGTTCATGAAGGCGCTCGGTACGTAATCGAATGTCGCTCTTGGCACCGCTTCGCTCGTTCAAAGTGCAGCGGATACGTTAATTTAGAATGCGTGCGTGATTGGCATGAAAAGCTTGATGTGAAAATTCGAGAAATAGTTATCTTCTCGGGATAATATTCTTAAAATGCAGATGTTTCACCACTTGAAATCTATCCGATCCGCACGAGATTTTTGACCTGACCACGCGTTGTCAAATGCTCTTAGCATGCCATCGCTAAGTTGACTAAAACTTTCTGTTAACAATAAGAGTCTTCTCCACCACGTTCATATAATTATTTTCTCTCATGGATTTCTTTTGTGTTCCGCGACAATTGAGTATTGAACGTTGCGCAATATTTAACAAGTTTCTTCCTTTGTCATTCTTTGTCGCAATTTCCTGAAAACCTTGGATTATATCACTCTGTGCTTAGTATTAACCGCAAATTCATCATTATGTTACGTTAAATGCGATAAAATTACACGGTTCTATTGATGACGGAAATTTAGAAGGAAATAATTTCATTCGTATCTAACAAGATATAAGATAAAGTTTCAGACTATCTATAATTTGTATCAGATGCGTAACATATTTTTATACACATATAGATTTATATATATTTTTCCTGTATTTGTATATATTTTGTACATTGTATTTTAGCTCCTTAATAAACATGGTTTTCGTATTGCACGGCACATAAAAGTATAGAATTTTATTAATATCAAAAGTAAATTTTAAGATAATTTTAAGATAACCTGCGGAAAAAATTTTCATACATAATTATATGTATATAAAATATGTACATATTTTTCCGATAATCCGAAAAATGATTTTGAATAATCTCCACTTAGCACATTGGCAACATATGAACCCCCAAGTCATTACAAATTATAAAGAAGATAATTAGAACTGAGAAAGTCACACATTAAAAATATGACAAAACAAAATGATAAGCTCATAAAACGGAAAAGAAATCCTCTGGTAGGCCACGTATCGACACTGCGCGATGTAAATTGTTCTTACAAAAGTAACAGTCGATTACACGCATTACAGCAGACTGTATTATTATTGTGACAAGATCTGTCGTTAGCTTCGTTGCGTGTTCTGTGTGTACATACACATGCTCACGTGGTGAGACCGGCAAAACATCGGTAATTTCGCGTGCGTGTACGAAACGTGAACAAACACGTGCACGTGACTAATATATGAAAGACACGCGTGAAAAGTTGCGGGATAAACATCGGAGAACCCTTCGAGAAACACTAACAACTTCGTACATTCATGAAATTTCAAAAGAACTGCGCTTCAGAGAATAAAAATGGTGTCAACAAACATATTGTAATAATACCGATTTTTGACAGATGATTGAGAGAGAATCGTATATAATTTAGCAACCTGTAATTTCGTTACATTTCTATCTCAATCTGCGAACCTCGCTTAGAAACATAAACGTACATTCAATGTAGGTAGCTTCCGCCTAGTGAGTACGGTCATCGTAGGCTAATTGGTTAATTAGCCGCTAAACTCGTTTGTGCATCAGCGAGATATCAATGAAGCCCGGGATGTTAATCAATTTTAATA
>VBVR01005188.1:0-12676 GCA_011638315.1 Tetramorium parvispinum | reverse complement strand
ATATATATATTTTTATTATATATATATAGTTATATATATATATATATATATTAGTTTTATATATATATATATATAATATAACATAGAAAATTTGAATCCTGTGTTGCCTTCGCGGTGGGGGTCAGGCTGGCTTCACATGGGGCGTAATTGCGTAAGCGTAACTACGCCAACCAATCACATTAGTTAAAAATGACGTCATAAAATAAAACGTTTTGATTGGATAGCTCAAGACGCGGTGTCGTGACGCGACGCGTTTAGTGGGAATCCAGCCTAAGGCTGCGTTGTAGACGGGCCATAACGTAACTTGCGCCGACCAATCACAACAACTTATTTGAATATCAGCCGACCCTATAGGCCTACTACTCGCACACTGAGTGCGACGGTTCATAATATCAAGGAAGAATCTCAACTGCAGGTAATGAGTCATTTCTGTCTTATCTATTTTGATATTTCTGATTGATTTGTGAAGTTTATCAATTTGTTTATATTTTTCTTGCCTATTTTGTTTGTTGTGAGTTTTATACGAAATATTTTTGTAAATTATTGTAAAACTTGTATACCTTGTTATGTTAAGGTTACGAATTAGGACATTAAGGCAAAACAATGTGATTACTAATGAATTTTCAAAGTTTCTTGTTTATCATAGGCAGTATTCGCTTTGGACGTTCACGTACTGAAAGCCTCATTGCATTTTTCTTCGATATATAATGAGCAATAAAGATAGAATGATGCTTTCGTCGCGTGAGCGCCCAAAGTGCAGACATAGACTGGATGCTTTTCGCTTAATGACGGACTAGAATAAAGAAAAAAGAAAGTTATCGCTTTTACAGATAAAAATGTCTACCACATCACAAAAACACAGAAACTTTGTGGCTGAGCCGATGGGAGATAAGTCTGTGACTGAGCTCGCTGGTGTTGGGGAAGTTCTTGGAAAGAGATTAGAAGCCGCAGGGTTCGATAAGGTAAATATATATTTGTATACAAACAATTTTGTATAAAATACGCAAAATTTATGATTTTACTTTATCCTAGAATTATCGAAGATTAATCTATTCTATCAAAGGGATTATTTACTGAATTATAGCGAATATAAGGAATCGTACACTTCTACTGAAATGTACAGATATATTTCAATGGAAGTCAGAAATTAAGATGTTTTAAAATAATTATTTCGAATAATAATTATAAAAACAAACTAGTTTTTTTACTTGATAGTTCTAATTATCTTATTGAGTAATATGCCTGCATTATTTTACATTATTAATTATATATTTAAAATTCTTGCTATAAAAAATTTTGATTGAACTGAAAAGCACGTACTATATCACGAAAATTTGATCAAAATTGCTCTTAGTATCTTATAATGAAAATATTTATTTCAATATTTATACGATTTTTATTTAGGGATATAAAATCATTGTGCTAAAATTATTACAAATTTGTTCAGATTTACTTGAAAACCCAACCCAAAAAGAATATTACACAATTTTTTATGATTAATAATTGCACAATTGTTTATGAATCTTTATGGAATTTAAATTAATGATTATGAATTTTGTTATATAGGCATATGTAGTTCTGGGCCAGTACTTAGTGTTAAAAAAGAACAAGGAATTGTTTCAAGAATGGATGAAGGATGCATGTTCAGCAAATGCGAAACAATCGACAGATTGCTATCAATGTCTCACTGATTGGTGTGAAGAATTTTTGTAAACTAGCTATGTCTTAATTTTCAACTTAAATATTTTTTTAAAAATGCAAAATATTTACTATATAAAGTTGTATAACATACATAAAATGTAAAATATATTTTAATACTTATATACTTTAAATGTATTTTGCTTAGATACAATTTCAAATATTGAACGTAAAATGTAAATTTTATTTCTATAAACTTAACAGTAATTATAGTCATATATGGCGTTTAAAAATTTGCTTTCTAATTTAATAATATTCATTTTATGTTGCATTTATTGAATTCAAACAATTAGCAGTTGGATTTTCATGCGTTAGTAATGTAGTCAAGAAATTCGAAAGTTTTATACAGTACACATCACGATACATGTTGAAAAAGAATTGTTACATTTTAATCAATACAAATGTTACGAAAGAATGTGCAGTCTTAAGTATAAGAACGTTGACAAGCCTAAAAATGTAATGTTCACGTAAGCAAAACAAAAAATAAAAAGATTTATTCTCTGATAATATTTTAATTGAATTCTTCAATCTGATTATTTAGACAAAATATATTTAAAAAAAAGAAGATATAATAATTAACAATAAATTTGGGCTACCTCATTTCATTTTAATTATTTTTTCCTCTGTCTTCCTATTTCTTAAATTCTTCTATTCCATTTTTAATTCCTTTTTTCCTTGAGAATGGAGATTTACAAACAAAGCGATTTGAAAATTATTTTAAAATTAAAGAAATCTTAAATATTAAGAATTAGGAGCCGCAAATTTTGATTGTCCGAATTTTAACTGAATAATTTTTTATCGATAAAGTTTTTTATATCTAACAATTTTTTGAGAATTTCGAAGGATGCCAAACAAAGGATATTCCAATTTAAATCGATGTACTTTTGTACAGTTACAAAGACTAAACCTAAATGACATGTTCATTGCTCCTCATGTTCGCGTCTAGGTAATTTGCATTCTCATGGGTCGCACCGATCTTAATAGAGAGTTGTTATGATTATTATTTCTTGTTTCACTGGACGATTTGTTGTGTTTACACCGGTTCAACTGTGAAAACTGTGCTAAGCAAAGTAAGTACTTGCAAAATACAAACAGGATCGTCACGCCTGCTATTTTTATGCGTTCTACCTGATCTCGCTTACGATTAATAAAATCGTAATGGGAATTCAACGGCGAGTATCAAATTGTGCACAGAGAGAAAAAGGGAGTTAGAAAAGCATCCTTAAAAAAGAGAAGAAATTAGCGGTCCTGACACAATTTTCTTGGCAATTATCAGTAAAAAAATTCTTTTTCACACATACACACCCAGTAAACATCAATTTTAACAGTAACATTTCATTAATATAATTTCCATTCAACAATATAATGTAGTATAACACATGTTGCACATAACAATTATATTGTTGAGTAGGAAATTATAATATTAGTGCAATGTTACTATTAGTTAATTAAGTAACGACAAATAGTGTGAAAAACGTTCTCTTCCGTTCATTTTTATCAATGTAGATTAACTTTAATCTCGGTTTAACTTATATCTTTTTCCAATTCTTAGAATTAGAGAAGGATAGAAAGTAAGTTAAACCAAGATTAAAGTTAATCTACATTGGTAGAAATAGGCATTAATACTCTGTCTCAATCTTTCAATATTTTTATAACAGATCTCCACAAAAGTTTTTGCATCGACGTTTCACATCTATTACAATGTTCCATGTTTCTATCATTAGATCTTTTAATATTAAAGTGACGAGTATAGCGGAGACATGTACAAGTGTGAACGATGGGGATTGTCCGCCGGCGAAGAAAGTCAAGTTGGACGATGAGAACACTGATGTGATTGAAAAAAATCCAGACGAGAATGACAAGAGTGAAACAGAGCTGGATCTGTCAGGTTTCAAAGTGACGAGGGTGTTGCAGAATAACTGCGCACGGAAGTTGGTATGCATGGAGGGGACGTTCAAGGATCACGAGGGCCCGGCGATTGTTTTGCTCGAACAGAGGAGTTTTCCTTATGACAAGGTGGTCTTGGAGAAGGATTTCTTTGATGGGAAAACAACCTTCCGGAAGATCTTTACCAATGACATTTACAGAAGCTACAATTGCTTTCCAACCGAAGAGCACAACGGTACATCGATCTGCCGCTATTGATTTTTCATGTATCCTGATGCGCATTAGTTGTCATTTTAAATCAAATCTATTTTGTTTCATTTTTTAAGGCTTGCAAGCAACTGTGATATATCCTGCCACACAAACGCACATCAACAAATACAAGAGGCAGGAGCTATATGTGATAGATGAAACCTATGAACTTTATCAGCAGGTTACTCTACCTTACATAGAATCGATGAGTCTAAGCTTGGAGGTATAATTTATTTGACATATAAATCATATTTGGCGCAATTTTATATCAAAATCACTAGAGTATAAGGCATGTTTTATTTCTATATTGTTTTTTTAGTGGATAACAAATATTCTGGAGCACAAAGCTGAACAGGAAAGTATTATTTACGAGGATCCTGACAAGGATAATGGTTTTGTGTTAGTAACAGATTTCAAATGGGACGGACAGACGGATACATTAAAGTTATTAGCCCTGCCATTTAAGAAAATAAGATCATTGAGAGAGTTGAATGGATCTCATCTTCCTTTGTTAAAAAATATACGAGATGCCGGGACGACAGCGATTAGTAAAAAGTTTAACATACCTGCGTCACAGCTCAGAATATATTTCCACTATCAGCCATCGTATTATTATCTACATGTGCATTTCTGCTATTTAATGTTTGATGCGCCAGGTAAATTGATATAAAACAAAAAAATAGGTATATATTTTATAGATAATTTAAGAATGAATGTGTCTAACAGTGGAATTTTTTTTCTGTATCCAGGAATATATGTTGAAAAGGCGCATCTTTTATCAGCAGTTATAAGAAACTTGGAATTGATGTCAGACTATTATACGAAAGCAGTTCTTTCGTATGTAGTGTTTAAAGACAGTCCGCTTTATGAGAAGTTCAAATCGCATGGAGCCTTACAGACGTCGGCATGTGAAACCAAATAGAATATAAATATAACGTAAATAAGATTGCTTTTCTTCGAAAGAGCGCAAATTATATTTTACGTTCTACCACACGACAAGAAATTGATATGTATTTTATTTACTATTTGAAAATAAGAAAACCAATCAGCAAAATATGCAGTGTTGTTAATCAAAAATATTTTCAGCAGAAATAACGTATTCAATCTTCGTATTAATAAAATGTATTAGAATATATTCGAATATTTTAATATATCATTTTTTTAATTCTATAAATTTACATAAACGAAATGAAAAAATATAGTAGAATTTATTTTAAAAAGATTTATTTAAAATGCAATATCATTTTTCATTAAATTTTAAATATTTCATATATTTTTATTGTAGTCACATTAAGGGTTTTGATAAAAGCGAGAAAGCATGTAAATTTTTTCCGTATGTACACTATAATGTGAGAAAAAAAATTATACAATTCCTCGATTTTTATGCTATTCAACATGATTGTAATGAAAAAAAAACCAGGAAAATTGGAGATGATTAGAAATTTATATAGCATGTATGTAATACATGCATAATATGTAATACACAATTGCAAAATCAAAACCGTTATATTCGCTTAAGAGAAATTTACATAAAAGTAATTTGTGTAAGACATAATGTAATATAGATTGGTAAGGGCGAAAATAATATACACGTACAAGTATAATTTCTCTTGTCGCTTTTAAACCTTTTTATTCGTTTGTATTTGTATATATACGATGCATTGACACATTTAGTAGAGAGCAGTAAAGTATTTCTGGAACATGAGAAAAGAAACTTATACGACGTACATATACATACGTATACGTATTTGTATGCATGCATTCTTGGTTTATTAAAAATTCGGTCACAAACGCGTCGCGTATAGTACAGATTTCTTTAGATTTGTGATAATCGTCCACTTTCGTATCTGTGAATAAAGTAAAACCATTGTTCTCAAAACTAATAGGAACCTGTAAGTACAATTGTGCTTTAATTATAACATATAACCCGAGTATGCTAAAATCAAGTCTCATATTGCTGCATTCTGTATGATATTGCCAGGTAACGCGCTTGGTTCTTATATTGCTCTGTAGTTGCTATTACATTGAATGCATTTTATTCTGTTTATAAAAGAGAGAGAACCGTCGATTGACGTTATTCAGAAGACCGACCTCTACAATTTTAATTGTTGCTTCTACTACAAGCGGATCATCTACAAGAATTCGTTCATTTTCATTAAAAATAAAATAACGTTTATCCAAAACAAGTTGAAAATGCCGGATCGTGTCGCCAGTGTCAGCATCAATATAAACGATTCACATAAATCATGGAAATTCCTCTTCTTGTTTTTAATTATCGTGCAAAAGAAAGCAGTAGACACATAAATATGAGGATGGAATCGTGCAACAAATAAAGACATTATAAATCGTATCACAAAGCGCAAAAGAGATTGGAGTTTAATCAATAATAATGTAGTCGTTGATGTATAAACTACGCAATATGTATCAGTTTTTACAATGTTTATTTTAATAAATATTGCTATAGAGATTATTTGTAGCGGTACGTAATACACAATTAAAAAGTTGTCCATTATTAATATCATCGATAATCTCTCTACTTCCTTAGGTTTTGAAAATTACGGTCTTTGTGTATGATTATATACGATTTCAATGAATGTGTGTGTCTGTATATTCGAAAACAATTTTCAGATATTTCTTCAAGTAAGCCCGTTAATTTTTATACGGCTTTAGAATTTTCCTTTTTTTTTCAACAATAAAAGAGAATATGAATTTCTCTGATAGTAAAACGGTTATACATGTCGCTAGGAATTAAAAAATTGTGAAAGAATCACATCTCTCTTCTATTAAACTCGCACTATCAGGATATTGCAAGAAGAGGAATTTCAATGTTTTCACAATCTTCTTTTAATAGGAAATTCGTATGATCTCGAAAGGATGAAAGGAAAATTTATAAAGCGTGTATTTTAATATGAAAACAAAAGTCAAATATATTCTGTATGACCGACTGATAGACAGAAAATATGCAGAAGAGAAGGATCATTATAAATATAAGATTGTTATAGCACCGGCCACAGAAGTACCGTTGTTCGGAACAGGATTCTCAAGCTCGGTTACGAATTAACAGTAGAAACGCATGTATGATATAGTGTCGTATACACATACATACACACATACACATATATATATATATATACGGGTTCATGAGTTTTACGATCAATCGTAAGAGTTCTTTTAACCAGATTCTTATTATTTTTCTCCTTCCCTTTAAACACTGCCTCATTTGTGTGATATATATGTGTATATGCAGTACGTTAAGACGCACGTGGTTTATTCTCCTCAATTAGGCGTAATGTCCACACACTTGCTTGATTTTATCTCGAGAAATAGAAACCGTTACAATATGTTTCACTCTTCGACGACCCCGCGTGTCGGTTTTTTTTTCTCAATGAATCGTTAATAAGGGCATTTGCGTGTACGGTCGCGCGATACATGAGATCAATATAGCGGTGTTGCGGTTGTTGCTGCATTTAATATGCTACACTCGTCGCACGCGACGGTAAACTTAACGCTACGCAATAACAATAAGTACGCAGTTAAGTGTTTGTGGAAGCGCACAAGACGTTAATAACTAATATGTAAAAAAAAAAAAAAAAAAAAAAAGAAAAGACGTCCGCGATACTTTTCCCCACTGGAATTGCTGATTCGACGTCGAAACCTCATTACAAAACGAAAAGGCTTTTTATTGTCCTCGCCAACTTAATAAATTAGCTATGTAATATCAGGGAACTTATAAATTATTCAGGAAGCAGGTATTA
This sequence comes from Tetramorium parvispinum, assembly GCA_011638315.1. Lineage (NCBI taxonomy): Eukaryota > Metazoa > Arthropoda > Insecta > Hymenoptera > Formicidae > Tetramorium > Tetramorium parvispinum. The sequence goes on along the minus strand of VBVR01005188.1, from coordinate 5,087 downwards.
CAAAAGTACCTGAATTTTCTTTTGTGCATGTCACTAATCTTTCTCTCGCTCTCTTTCGCTCTCGCTCTCACACACGCATCCGAGAAGAATGCTGAACGAAATCTAACGTAAAAATTAAGTACTTTGTTATACGCACGTCTTCTTGTCGCGCGAAACGAAACGATGCGTTTGAAAAATAGGAAACTTACCTATTAGCGATCGATTATTTCATTATTAATTTATTATGATATGAGAACATTATTATGTAATAACTAAAATAATTGTACACATATATGTATGTGTATACGCGTAGACAACTGCATGTATTCCGATGTGCACGCGATGTACGAGTATACACAAATAAATATGTAAAGCGAATGCATATTTACATATGATGATTGTGTAAATGTTCGTGTCTGTGTGTTGTGCACCGTGTTTTCTTTTTGTTGTGTGTGTTATGTATATCACAATAACTCAATGTATGATATTATCTCGCACGATATTAATTGCTTCTCAAGCTCCGATGGAATCAAATCCGAGATAAGTAAAATTAGCCAAAAGCAAACGAAAAGAAAAAAAAAAAAAGAGCCATTACAGCACACGTCCTGGTCAGGTACACGTATTCACGATCAACTTTATTTTGGAACAAATCAAGTCTCTTTGAACTTTACTTCTATTTTCCTTGCTGATAAGAGCCTGTCTCGTTTTAGTATTTAAACCTTTATCCAATGAAATCAGCACATATCGTGATAAACGTAAGGTAAATTAAAATGACCTTTTTATAGCAAATGTGACTATGCCACGCAAGTGCCCCAACAATTTATACCAATGTGTTTATGAAGCGGTATCAAAGTTTCCTTTCCGGCAATATTTACACGTCTATATCGTCTTCGCTACATTATCTGTGTACAAACAAGTGTAAGCAAACGCAAATCTAAATCGAAACTTATTCAACGATTTTATTCGCAAGATTAAATATAAGTAATATCTTTGACACTGGGACAACAATTCGGAAATAGAAATGCACATACGGTTTACCATTTCCTTCTCTATAAATTAGCAACCGTCGGAGTTTCATGCGCTGAAGTACGCGAGTACACGATATACATGTCACTAGCGTATGCAAATTAGAAAACTTCTATGTAACTTTTCTTATGAGTAACAAACTAGCACTGCTCTTTTGAAGACAAATTCAAAATTTAATAATATACAGATTGTGCAGGAAAGCCTTTACAACGTCGTTCTTTATGTGGATCATCCGGGAAACATAGACTCATTCACATTATCCAATGAGTCCAGATACTAAATCTTAGTAAAGTGAAAGGGTTCTGTACTCTTCTTTCCATAGAAGGCGAAAACTTTGAATGTTGGATACCTAATAAATATTTGTGCTTGTAGAACTTCCTCCCTTCGTTTGACTAGTTGGTCATGATCCACTACTAGTGTCCGTAAGTAAATTGTCATGACAGTGCTTCGTATGTACAATTATGGAAGAGAATGACCTCGTAATAGTTAACAAGTTTACACAACATTTGCAACGTAATGAAGCAAGTACTGGCTTTCTTGCGGATTGAATAAAATCGCCAACTTTATTAACACGTTGATTAATTATTTAATCAATTCCATACGCACACACACACACACACACTCTTTCACACACACATACAAACGTACACACGATTTTTGATCAGTAGTGATTAATTATTCGTAATGCCATCGTATGCTCTTAAACAACTTTTTCAAGTACTCCACGTGAACCAATTAAAATTAAAATAAAGCAACAATTCTCATCAATTTTCAAGCTAAAGATACAGAAATCTAAAGAAATTGGAATTATAATATATGTATAGCACCCACTCAAAAATAGCGAAATTAGAATCAATAGACTGATAGAGATCGATTTTCGCAAATATTTAAAATTACTGGCGCTAGATGTACGCCGTATACAAATTATATTTTTCTAAGAGTAAACACACACAGATCTTTCATGTAAACATTATTATGTACCATACCTTTAATGGTGCCATAATTTGTCAAAAAGTCATGTAATATTTTGCATACATGTATGTGTATGTATATATACATATATTTGTGAGTATATATATATATATATGTATATAATTAATATACATACATATATATATAAAATTAATAAATGTATATTAGTTATATATATGTATATAAATAATATACATACATATAAACATATAGCTTGCATATATATGTACACATATTGTATACGTATTATATACGTTAAGAATGTTTAAAAAAAAAAAGGAAAACAAAACTTCTCTTTTTAATTCCGAAATTATATTAATGGACGTTACATAAGAAAAAAGAACTTTATCCATATTTATATCTAGTCACAAGTGTAGTTTAATCAACTTTTTCAATGCTAAATAATGAAATAAATATCCTTCTTTTAAATAAAGTGATTTTATAATATGAAAATAACTTTTTTCTATCTTTGTACTCATAATAAAATTATCATTATGCATTTAAACTCTTCGTTTTTTTCTTAACCAAATATATGGCATTACATAGTCTCATATACCAGCATGATTGTTATATGAATGCCAAGTTTCTTTTAATTTAGATCAAGTTAGCCATCACATCTTTTTGTTTCTAACAGTTTTTTACGTGTCAATCGTTCTTATCACATTGAAATTTATATATTTCGCTCACACGAAAAATGTAATGGCTACCTCACACCGTTTTGAAAGCCAATACATAAAACAAAATTCTTAAACTAAAAGTAGGAAAATTTTAAAAGCACAGAAATACGCGCATGTGTGTATGTGAGAGTATCGGGCATTATGATTATTTAAAACAAATTTGGCGTCGTGACATTTACTTTGATCCTTCTTGAATAATGTTCATATTTCTTTCTATGTTGTCAATGGCTATTTCTGCATGATGATCGCATAACATAAAATGGCTCGACATGCCAATGATATTTAAATAGTTTGTATGATGGACTAGCTTCAGTTATACGACTTGAATAAGAATGCATCTTTGACAAGTCATCGTACGTTTAGGCGTATACTGCAGGAAGATTGTAATACGGATATTAACCTTGCCACCTTTTTTTATCGTAACTTGGCGAACAAAGTACAATCCATCATTATTTTCCTGTTACTTTACATAAAGATCGATTTGAATTCAAACGTAAATTAGAGCGAGGTAATCTTTGAGATAACAAATACCCCACGTATAAAAAAAAACATACATCATAAAGTTAAACATATGATACATGTATGTATAAGTTAAATTTTCAGTGACACATTTTTGCAAAATATAAAACATATTTTACTTATACATATAAACTAATGATATATTTCTTTTAATTATTAGGCATTATTATCGATATTTATGCATCTGTAAAGAAATAGTTACAATTCACTGGTTGTTCACAAATTGTTAAATATCCATATAATCAACCCACAGCATAAATGTTACAAATTAAGACTGCCACTAGATTTCCTTGACATTCTAGAAATCAGTGTCGCGTCGTGTGATCATAAGTAATGTCAACGGTTCCATTCCTTTTTGAAACGACAAGACGTGATACAAAACATGTTTCACGAAGTTTCTCATGGAAGACTTCCAGATTTCTTTTATATTGGAAGGATCCGTATATAATAAAACCATGTCTTGAAGAAGATGACACAGAAAAGATCTAGCAGCTGATACATCAATAAATCCATATTTTTGCGTGAATTTGTGAACTGAATGATATTTCCACGGAGAAACTTGAAACATTCTTTTGTAGTTAATGTATCCTACTATCGGGTTCTGATGAGAGAATTGCAGTTCCTTACGCTTCAGTCGATGCTACAAGGGAACTTTTAGGCGTGTACGCTGTCGCATTCGGATCCAAATTCGACACGGTACACCCCGGACAGGGACTTTCATTCGAACGTATTTTTGTTCCTGCTACTCTCACTTCACTATTTAAACGAAGCTTGGACGTCGCACAGGTTGGCGCTGGACCAAATGTGTCTTGTGGCATCACCGCTAAATCTTGCGCTATTTTTGTTTTCAACATCTCAATTTCTTTCTCTTGAGTTCTGATTAAGCCTGATTTAACAGAAAATGTATGATATATACATTGCTGGGGCAATAACAATTGTACCTTATAATATATTTCTATTTTTTTTTTAAATAAATGTTCACACTTTCCTTGATTGTATATTATAAATACTAAAAATATAAAATTTTTATGAAAAAAATTATGCAAAATATATAAAGTAAGCGAGAGTAAAGCTGTATTGTATTTATATTACGTTACTTACTTTCTCGAATTTCTAACTGCCGTTTGACCTCGCCGAGTGCCGAAAAAAGATCGAGTTTTATACGTGTTTCCGCGCTTAAGCTGTTTTCCAAATGTGCGTTTTTATCTTGCAATGCATTGAGTGCAGGGAGTAGAATTTCACACTCTCTGTGGTTTTCTTTACAACGCACTGCATCGTTTTCCAATGCATTACATCTGAATCAATGTGTCATCATGTGAATCAATCATATACACACATTTAAACATTGCTCATTCCGAATTATTTAAAATTACTTAAAACAGTATGAATTTATGTTCTTACCTTTCTTCTTTCAATTTAAGTTCTCGGCGTAGATTTTTAAGGTCCAGTTCCATTTGAGATCTTCGACTTTTACATGCGTCAGTGCACTCTTGTCTAATAAGTGGAGGTGGCGGCGGTGGAATCGCGGAGCGTGCCTCCTCGGCGGCTCGTCGTGCCCTTCGTTCGGAGAGCAAAGATGCTTCACATGCGGTACGTTGTTTTCGCTCTTCTGCAATTCGCTTTTCTAACGACGTCATTGTTTGCTTATCCAGTTGACGCGCCGTCACTAGACCATGTAATCTATAACATTAAAATTTATATAATAGGATTTGTCAAACTTTATTCAAAAATCAAAATTAAAAAATTTCCTTTCTCTTTTCTTCTGTTATACAAGCTAACATTTTTAAAAACATTTAATTTTGTATATCAAATAGTAAAAATATATTAATTTATGAAAAAAATGTTTAAAAGACTTACAAGAGAATTGTGATATAAAGAAGAATAAATTCTCTAACATTTAAAACATTTTTGTAA
>VBVR01005186.1:0-12682 GCA_011638315.1 Tetramorium parvispinum | reverse complement strand
TATATATATATATATATATATATATATATAATTAAGAGAGGATTATTATTTACTGAATATTTAATAATTTATTGAATGAAAAATTGTCAATTCGAATTGACGAAAGTACACAGTACAGGTATCGTTTTATAAATTAATCTGTAATTAAGTTAATCGGAGTCCACAGGCTCACGCGGAGACATGGAAGAGAGATAAGTTGATAGCAGCGGGCGCCTAATTATGTCATTGACGTAATGTCTGCGTTAGTGCGACACAGATGGCGCCGGAAAGCCGCATTATGACACGCGTCCTCGCCATCGACGTAATCGACGGCGACCGAAAAAGGATTCGTGCATTATCGGCCGGCCGATCGCGTGCCACCCCTCGACTGCGGTTTCGGAGCGGAAACGCTCGCTCCCGTCTCGCATTTTTCTCCCTTCGAAACTGCGACAAGCTACGCGCCTATGTCATGGCGCTAATTTTAAAATCGTTGCGAAACGCACACGGCAGTTTCTTCGACAGATTTGAATTTAGCTTCTCCGCAATCTTTGCGATTCGAGGATCTCAGTTTATGACAAAAAGAAAAATCGGTTTTCAAATCGGAGGATAAAAATGGGAAACCTTGCGCCGAGATATCTTTCTGCGAAATAACTTAAAAGCAAAAGATATTCGCATTGTTTCGTTCTTGTATTTAATCCTTTGAACTCCATTGGTTCTTTAAAGAGCTAGGACATTTACTTTACTAAACTTTTGAATTAAAAAAAATATATTTAATATATATAATAATTATTCATAATTAAAATAAATTTTTTTTCTCTTTTGGAGAAAAAAACCGATCCTGGAAAGGTTAAAATCGTCTTAATCCGGTCAACGATCGCACAGTTTTTCGAAATCGTTTGTTTTATAGATTTGTATCTGATTCCAGCGCTACAAGAGATATCAGAGAACCTAGCGACAGAATTAAAATCATTTTAATTACCATTCAATTTTGCAATGTAAATGTCTCAGTTTAAATTCCTGATAAAAGACGTACGAAAGCGAAATTTGCGTTCACCAATTGAAGGCCAATGATGAAAAAGGTTAAAAGTGCCAAAACATTAAAAATTAAATTTCTTAAACAAAAAGTGATAAACCATACTACGGTGATAAAGCGCCAGGAAAATTTATTTTTCTAAAAAATATTAACTGCTAATATCCCTAAGTGCCGAACAACAAGAGAACTCTAAAATTCGATCGTGCTGAAAACTTTCATTATTGACACTTTCACTTTCACCCTTTTTCACAATTAGCCCCCGATTGACTGAAAGGTAAAAGGGATCACGTAGGCGTGCCACGGAACAGCGGGGAAAGAGACTCGAGGGGGGAAGCGGGTTTCGCGACTCCTTCCGGGCGCGCGACACGGCAGGAGGAGAGGGAAAGAAAGCCCGGGGCGCCGCGCGCCTCGCGCACAGCCCTGCGCGTGACGCGGTCAGTGATGCCGTAGCCAAGGCGACCGTAGCAGCAGACAAGCAACACCACTCCGGCCAGCCGTCCACAACAAAGTATAGGGGATTCGTCGGAGTGTGTCGCCCCGCTCTTTTCGCGCTCCGTGCCGGCGCCGTGCGTGCGTGCGTGCGAGCGAGCGAGCAAGCGAGCGCCCTACGAGCCGACCGCGGCGCGCGGTTTCCTGGGTGACGGGCCCGCTGTCGCCTTCGAGACCGAGGGAGCAACGAGGGCAAGAGAGAGATAGAGAGACAGAGAGAAAAGGAGCGCGCGCGCGCGCGTCTGGAAGACGGAGAGAGAGGGAGATAAAGAGCGCGCCCGCTCGACGACGACGACGACGACGACGACAGCAACGACGGAGGGACACGTCGTTCGGCCGCGCGAGTGCGCCCGGGCGCCGCTGCGTTTGAGCACACGCCATTCATGAAGACAGGTGAGTGCGAAAGAGAGACAGACAGGCGGACTCCCGTCCGACCCGCCGTCTTCCCGCTCCTCGCGGAGGCGTCACGTCGACGGGGACGCCGCCATCCTCGCGGATCGTCCCCTCGAGGTTTCACGCGCGGCACGACGCGCGAGGGCTCGGGGAGTCTGTCTCCCTGTCAAAGCTCCGAATGTTTAGCGTAAGCGTGGAGTAACAAAGTGAACCGCCTGGTCGCCGATTCGCGTTGAGTCGCGTTCGCGACGAGGCAACTCGCGGGAAATGTTTTCAGGTAGGTCGATCCCGTTCGTCGGGATCGATTCCACCCGATTCATTCAAGCGGGAACTCGAGCCAGGGCTGAGAGCGGAGCCCCGCGTTTTTTAGGGGATTCTTCTTAGGTCACGCAGTTTTGCGATTTCGGCTCTTTGCGCGTTGCAACGATCCCCGCCGAGGGATGCTGGATTGTATCCGGATGTTATATCGGAGCGGGGCGATAAACCTTTGTGATACTGCGGAGAGATCTGCCTTGTAGATTCCCCCAATTTGTAACGCGTTGGCGAGCCTATTGTACCGTTGTTCCTATGGGGGCACCTAGCAGGAAGAAGCTACAAAGATTTTCAATTAAAATGGGTTTATCAATTACATGAATGCGATCTCCCACCCCCTGTAGCTCTAAGCTGATGAACATATTAATTTCAGACCTCGTCTCTACCTCGATTCGCTTCAAAATCAGCCTGTCTGAATGTACTTTTTATTGGAAGTACGTTTAACTCTTTCATGAGTTACATCTTAGCACAATGTTCTTCCGCCAACCGTTTATTGTTTGATTGTTCTGCTATCTGTCCCTTATCACTGCCGTTTTACTTTTCACCATCTGCACAAGTTCTCAGCCTGCGGGTTTATCTGACTCCAGGTGCATATCGCTTCCGCAGGACATTGGGACCGAACGGATATCACTATAAAAAGAAGAAATGTAACTCCTATGTGTAACGAGCCTAAGTACGGGTTTCTCATGTACAAATTGCACAGGGGAGGGTGAAACATACGTGAGATACGTAAATACGTCGTATGGATAGGAAGGACTTAGAAAGAACAGGAGTCTCTCCCCATCAGCCATGCATAACAGAGGCCAGGTGCACTTGTGACATTACATGTGTAGGTAACAGGCACAGGCCTATCATATCAGCCTGCTAGTAACAGTTGCAGCAAATGCTAAGGTATCTTTCTAAATATAACGCTAAGTATATCCGGAAAAATAATACCTTGAAGCTTTTATTTAGGAGAATACACTAGAATTTTGTTGTATCGATGTTTACTTTCAAAATTTGAGCTTATGCAGAGAATACATTTTTATATGATACAAAATTATCATATTTGAACAATGAATATTTACTCCAATACAATTATTCCTATAGTAACATACGTTTGGCTGTTAGTTTCATTAGGGCAAGAATGCGATGTAATACCAGTATCTCTCTCTCTCTCTGCTTATCAAGTTCTATATTAATTAGCTAGTATATGTGTATCAAAACATCAGATCCTATTACACAATTTTCTCCTGATCAATACTATGAAGCAACAACATGACGATTTTTTCATCGAATCGTACACCTCCGGCTCTGTATTTTTACAGTCCCTCGTACAATGTATTATATTTCTAACGTTAGAGAACGATAAAGTAATCATGTGTCTCATATATATTTTATTACATAGCTTCCAGAGAAACGAAGCGTGCGTAGAGAGACGGGGAGAAGCATGGCCACCACCTTTCCTCCCCGCGAAGCGTATTAACACGGTAGTGTGCGTCGCTTATTAGTCCCGGTCCATCCTTGGCGGAAAGAGCGAGGGTTGCGACGCTGGACTCAGGATAATGCTCTCTAATTGCTTTCGTGATCCCGGCCGCCTTCATTGATACGTTCCAACCCTCTTAAAGCGAGCCGTGTATCCAGTCACGCGTGGGTAGCGGTACCGTGCTTCTGGGACACCCCTCGAGCACGCGCGCGCGCGCGCGCTCGCGCCACCCCTTCCCGTCCCCTCTCCCGCCCTCCAGGCCGATTTCTTCCCCCTTGATACATTGTGTTTGGTACCTGCCGCCCCAACAGGTACACGGCGCCAATACACCATGATACACGCGCGTAATAATGGCAGTGACGTGTACCGTTCGTATCGCGAGCCCGCCGGGGCTTCCCTTTGATCTGCGGATTATTGAATGCGCCACACCTGCAAGGAAAGTACGTTATTGCGATCTTTATACTGTGATATAGGTTAGGACGGCGGCCGGAACGCTGGCGGGACTTTATCCTTGTTTGTCGCGTTCCTCCAGCAACGCGCGAGGAACGCTTGTTATCGGCTCGTTCCCGAAAGCGTTCGCCGAGTCAAGAACGGCTAGATGGTTTTTCATCCCCAGGGGGAAACCTTATTTCACAGAATTGTAGCGCGCTGTAGGACGCTCTCTCCTCCACTTTATTTCTTGATGGTAGTTTCGTTTGTCGATAGGTTTATATAGCCGTGCTAAGGCTTCGATGTAAAGATGATTTGTTAACAACTCTTGTAGCTATTGTGCAGAAAATAATTTCGAGTTCCATTCAGTTTTTGAGAAAATATTGAAATAAAAAGTTTAGTATTATAATTAATATTGAAAATTGCTATTTTGACTTGTAGGCAATTTTGAAATCTTCTCTATACTGCATGCAATAGATTTTGTGATATGAGAATAAATTATTATAGGATATAATAATTTATATTAAAAGTGAATATTAAAAAAGATGCTTTATTTAAAGATATGTATAAGATATTTATATTTGATAAACTTTATACATCTTGTCTTATAATTACCAGGTAATATTCTGGTTTCGATGAGTCGATATTGAAATTGAAGTTGTAGAGGCATGCTGTTCTTAAAGATCTCTCCGCTGAGTCTGGTGGAAGATGTTATTGATATTTAGTGAGATGGTGTATGTGTGTATCTCTGTTATAGATTCGTCTCTCCAGCAGCGGAGAGGTAGTAGCGGTGGTGGCGACGACTCATTGGGTGCAGAGAGAGGCGAAGGAGTGATTGCCATGACTACGACAGGAGCCCAGTATGCCCTCGCAGCATCCACCGGGGCTAATAACAGTGGGGGTAGCTCCACGGCGGTAGGGGTGGAATCTAAGCAAAATGTGGTTGTCGTGACTACTACTTCCAGTTCCAGTGGCGGTGGTAGCGGAGCACAGACTCAGTCTGCCAGAGGCCAGCAACTCATCACTGTCGTGACAAATCCTGATCCTTCCAGTCCAAACAATCTGCAGCCTATTCAGGTTAGTAATATTATTCTATATTGTTTCTGTGTTATGCCTCTTGCCGGTGTGATTTATAAAGATCATCATTTTTGTTATTCTCAATAAAAATTCCAAGTCTGAAAACTTTGTAAAATGCAGTCTATATGTCAGATTAGTTCTTCTCCCTGTTTACTACTTTCTATTACTGCTATTGTAAAATGAATAAGAATATGTGTAAAGAATATATATATATATATTTATAAAATTATTTAATATACATCTCTGTAGATATTATAGCATCTGTTTGCAGCGCATTTTTATAGCTGCTATATCAAATCTGATAACATATTTGAACCATCTGCTCCTAGCGACTGATAAGAGTGATATACATAAATGTTGAAATAAAATCCAAGTCAATTCTATTCCCGATGCGTATAATTATTCATACGTATATACAAGAGGCATATCTAATTTTTAAAAAATCTATGTTGAATGAAAACGAGTCGTGGGCCATGAGGACACGCATACTATAAATAATAATTTAGTTATTGGTTCAGGATCCGCTTGAAACAGCTGCAGATTCGTCCAACGGCTCAACAGGTACGCCAGCGCATGTTACAGCACAGGTAGTGGTCAATACTACTCATTCGGGCCAGCACACGCTAGTGGATTCCGACGCTGCTTCTACGTCAGCCGGTACCATCGTCAGTGGTTCCCCGCACTTCATAACAGTCACAGGTAAATATAAATTTCCCATCTGATATTGAAGCAACGAGAATTGATCCTTATTCTTACTATAATGCGCACAAATCTACGAAACACCAAATTGCAAAAACTACACGCTAAATTGTAGATATATCCGATTGTACGCAAGCATACAAATAGAAATTAATATCATGTCAATCATGTCATCACAAAACTTAATTGCCTGTAAATTTACTATTTGCGGTGAGTATGTGAGGATCAGTTTGAAAAATTATAGTATTTGAGTAGAGATTTGGCCCTTTCCATGCTGCTGAAAAACATGCACCTCTGTACTTCTACTCTGACCACATTAGGCACCAGTGATTCATCATCCTACGCGTCCCTCACAACGGCTGTAGGTGAGGGCAGAATATGCAAACAGCATGCCTTATTTGTCCTGTTTATCTATACATTTTAATTTCGTAGAAATTACAAGATCCAGTAGATTCTTACATACTGATATTTAATATTCAGTTTATTTCATCTGTATCTATCGCCACTCTGCATTGTTATCGATAAGCGTGACAAAAATGAATATAATTTTAAGTTCTTAATGATTTACAGACTACCTTCTATCTAAGCGCAATGCCAAAGATACTTGGTTTTTAGTTATTAAGGAAATTTTCAAAATGATATAACAATAAAACTTATTGCGCTTATGCGAGCTTTGTGTGTCAATACAAATTACCTATTCAAATACACTCAGCCACGTTTCTTTTTTGTTTCAGTGTCTGGCGAACCAGAGGCGGTGGGGTCCGAGTCGGTCTCTCATCCAACTTACGTTCAATATGTCGAGGGGGATGGTTCCACGTATATACCGACAAATGGCCAGATGTAAGTATCGCAATTTCGCGCCTAGTTATTCATAATTTATGAAACGGTCTATAGCAATCACGCAATACTTTACATACAGGACATATCCCGTTTATGCTGTCGGCGAGACGGGGGCGATGTACACACCAGCTTCCGGTCAGTACTATACTCCAGCAACAACGCCAGTAACGTATGCACAGGTAATTTGAACGACTAAATACCGTGTAATAATTATCGCAATAAAATTACGACGCTATTAATGATGTATTGTTTCTGTTACGTCAGGTCACAGGACAAGGTACGAATTCGACCACCGGACAACTGTTATCACAGGGCAACGGCACGTACTTGATTCAACAGAGCGTAGTGGATGGAGACCCGACTCACGCGCTTATATCCGCGGCTGCCGCGCGCGCCAGCCCGCAAACGGAAACTGCGGTAAATTGCATGTCCTACGACTTTCTCAGACTGCTCTTTCACTTTTTAGATGCTGGATTAGTTTCGATTATATTGAATGATTAACGTACATATTTGTGATAATACAACGTATATATTTATGCCTTATCGCTGCAGGCATGGGGATCTGTGCTCTGCATGATTATATGGGCCGTCAACAATTATTCTTATTACAAGATCTTATTACAACAGTTGTTTAAACGGATATTTGTTTATAGCAAAAGTTTGCAAGAATGTATGCTATAAACAGGGTGTTTAGTAAATTGTAGTGCAACCAGTGAAGAGATACTTTCTCTCAAAGAGCAAAAGAATAACTCATATTAATTGCGTAGTTTTCTCAACACTTTGTATATAAATGAATGCTCTAATATTCGTTGTAGTTTTTTAAATAACTTGTATTACGGATTCCAGTATAAAGTTCGCAAACAGAAATGCGGATATTAGTATGCAAGGAGAAGTATCCTTGTCCATCTCTTAATTCGGGGGGTTAACGAGGCATCGGTATGTTTCGGGTTGTTTGATAGGAGGCTGTGGTTAGCGGTGGTGGCGGGGCGTACTTGATCAGCGGTAATTCTGGAGGTACCACTGTCACCGTGGAAGAGACAGCGGCAAACGTGACGCATGCCACTAGAGTCTCCCAGGCCACCGTAAGCCAAAAAAAGAAACTAATTCCCCACTTTTCATAGCTTGTTTGGCGTACTAATCTGTAATTTTTACTTTTTAATTTTGTTCGGCATGTTATAATTAAATTGCTTTGTACTGCTTAGTTATGCATCTAATTTTTAAAAGTTTTCTTTTATGGAATCTTTAGTGAGAGAAACGAAATGATTATATGATTGATAGATCTTTAAGAAAATTGGAAGTTATTTTTTTTATTTACTTTTAATATAAATTTATTTTAGAAGTAATTGTAATTTTAATGAGATACTTTTCTGTAGAATTGTATAGTTATTTTTTTTTATCTAAAATCTTTAGTAAAGTTATTTTATTGTTTTTATTTATATATATTTTTTAATAAATATATAGTGTTTATAAAGGACGTGAATATTAATCTTTCATGCATTGATTTAAATAGGTACATTGGTTGTTGGAGAATTATGAAACTGCCGACGGCGTGTCTCTTCCAAGATCAACTCTGTATAATCATTACCTACGCCATTGCTCCGAAAACAAATTGGATCCTGTAAACGCAGCCAGTTTCGGCAAGTTAATACGCTCTGTATTCTTGGGATTGAGAACTAGGCGTTTAGGGACCAGGTAAAAGGCTTTATAATAATTAACACATTGTATATGTGTTTATCAGATTAATATCTTTTATTGTTTCTTTATTATAGGGGAAATTCGAAATATCATTATTATGGAATTCGCGTGAAACCAAGCTCACCTCTATCTGTGCTAAACGAAGACGGTACATCGAGACAACAGCAGAGCGCAAATTCTCAGGCCAAACGATTCAAATTTGTCAATCAAAAGCAGGACTCGTCTTATGAGAATAACACGCACGCGAACACAAATATCTCCACCAATTCTTCGCCGCCACAGTATCACCAATTCCTTGGCGAAGCGAGCGGTGCCATTCCTGATTTCCCGGAGATCTTCATCAGTCACGATTCGTCCCTGCCCGAGGATTGCACTCTCGAAGATATTGATACGTTCCGCAGCATATACAGAGAACATTGCGAAGCGTTTTTGGACGCAGTGCTGAATTTCGAGTTTGCCACGGTAGAGAGCCTCTGGAGAGAATTCTGGCGTAGCCAGGACAATAATAACGGTGATGAATGCGAAGAGGAAAAATATTTGTCAAAGTATGACATATTATTTATTGAAAAATTTAAACTTATCTACTTTTTGCATTAAAAATAATTTTTTTTTTGTTTCATTTCCAAATCATTATTTAAGTGCATCTCACTTACATATAAATTATTTTATTTTTTTAAACTCTTGATGTGCACAATGAATATCTCTTACGTTTACTTTTCAGAACCAAATTATATCAGATGTGTCAGTGTACGGGAGTACAAGATTTTATCAAAAAGGTGGACTACACATTCTATCAGAATCTAGTCGACGTTTTAATGCCTAATGTATTGCGACCGATACCAAGTACGTTATTGTAAGATTCGTTGTTATTGTGTTCTATCTAAATTTACGTATTAATTGGTTCTTTTCTCTCGAAAAGGTTCATTGACACAATCTATTCGAAATTTTGCAAAGGGATTGGAATCTTGGTTACAGTCAGCAATGGCCGATTGTCCTGAAGAAATGACGCAAATTAAGGTATTGTCCTATTTAAATCTATAGTTTAATGATACAATTAACAAGAACAAGGATCGTAGATATAAAAAAATATACTTTTAAAAATTATACATAAACCATGCAATATAATTATTGTTAATTACAGTTAACTGCAGTATCAGCTTTTGCTCAAACTTTAAGGCGCTATACATCATTAAATCATCTTGCACAGGCCGCGCGAGCCGTGCTTCAAAATTCTAGTCAAATTAATCAAATGTTAGCTGACTTAAATCGCGTTGACTTTCACAACGTGCAAGAACAAGTAAGTTGAACAAATATTTTAGTACTTTTAGAAAATTTTCTTTCTCTACTGTTTAACCTTTAGAGGACCGGGGTGGTTCCTATAGACCACTAGCAAAACTACGCGACAAGATGATTACATATATATAAATTTTTTGCGAAAAAAAATTGCAAATTTTAAAGGAAAAATGCCGGTCCTCTATTAATATATATACATGCAGTGTCTTTACGAAGAATGTAGTATACATAATCAAATATCTTTTTTAGGCATCCTGGGTATGTCAATGTGATTATGGGATGGTACAACGTTTGGAAGCGGATTTTAAGGTAACATTGCAACAACAAAATTCACTGGAGGATTGGGCGGCCTGGTTGAAAGGAGTCGTGACTCAAGCGCTTAAGCCACATGAGGAGAAACCAACATTTGCTAAAGCTGCACGTCAATTCCTGCTTAAGTGGTCGTTTTATAGGTACATTTTGTTCTTTGTCATGCTTTAGCAAATATTTTCTCAATTAAACTTATATATTATGTTTTTTATAGTTCGATGGTTATCCGAGATCTCACTTTGAGGAGCGCTGCGAGTTTCGGATCTTTTCATCTTATCAGATTACTTTATGACGAATACATGTTTTATTTAATAGAGCACCAAGTCGCTATCGCAACTGGGACTACGCCAATAGCTGTAATGGGAGACGTTAGTACCTCAACGCATATATCAATTATTACATTATTCATGTCATATAATTAAACATCGGTTCTTGTATTATCCTAATTTAAGTTCTCAGAGAAAAATCTGTCCATAACATATTTCTTAAAAGGACATCATAATTTTATAAATCAATTTTATTCATGCTGTATTACGAGATATTAATTAATTGTTTCCATTTCAGAAAAGTCAAAATTGCTCTTTAATTAATAGCTTTGGGGCAACGTCCAATGGAGGTGAGGTACAATACTTGATTGTTCTTATCAGAATTTTGTCCTTTTACAATTATGTAAAGATTTATTCGGTACGAGTCATGCAAATTGAATTTCAGATGCGTCTAATGCGAGCCAACCAAAACGTATGAAGCTAAGCTAACTGTGTGCCTACGCCCTTTAGTTTATGAGTAAACCGGTAGCACACGAAAATGTGAAGATACTAGCACGAAAGCATGCAGGCCTATTATAAGAGAAAAAAAACACACTAGTCTCGTAAATTATTATTTTATATAACGTCAAATTACAATTATGACATATAAGAAGAGGATTTTTGCATAACGCCTACGATGTATACAATTCAAGTAAGTCTGTGTGATATAAGATATAGAGAGGTATTGTATTGTACTATGCGAAGCCTTGTCTCATACACAGGTATGATGCAGGTTTAAAGTATCGCTGGCACGATTTTAGTACGTTAGTATATATCGAATCTAGTCGAAACATCTTTGGAAAGAAATAAGAGTATACGGGACCATGAATTTGTCATGCCCTCACTAGAACATGTATGAAAAGCCCACTCAATTGTGTTTTCTGCATTTATTGAGAAAATAATATTTTATAAATTTAGATAAGAATAATATATATATAGTATATTATTAATTATGTGTTATTAATACCTGTTAAGATAAATTTATATTTAACTTATAAATCAGACTTTATTTGTTTTTACATTTAAAACAGAACGTATAAAACGTAATAACAGTTCCAAGTGTGCACCAAGGCGTACATATCCGTTTTTATAGTAACAAAAACATTCAAATTATTTAATGTCAAGTTTGAAGGAAACTATATTGAGTGGGGTTGAAATAATCATCACTTTGCGCAAAGGAAAACGCGAGAGAATAAAAGTCTACCTTCGAGAAGATAGAATTCACCTACGTTTCGCTCGCGAATTCCAGTTTGCGCAAATAATACATTGCGCAAACCAATTACAAAAATCCGCCCTACCGACGGTAATATGTCAAAAATATTCCTATCGGAATATTAAATTGCTGTAACGGTATATAAACTTTTGAAGTTTACACACACATACATATATCCGACATTCATATTTTTTAACGTCATTTATTGATTGAACACATCAAGCTCTGTGCAGAGATTTCGTTTGAGAGCAGTCTCTATTGCAGTCGGTTGCTATTCTCTCAGTATAATTAAACAAATAGTACAAAATTTTATTGGAAAGAGGAGAGAAAGGTAGAGAGCGAGATGCGAGTACCGAGATTGTTTTAATTTACTGATAGAATATACAGTGTGCGTCTTATACGTTGGATGTATATACATATATAAAATGTAGCGAACAAAAATACGTACGATTGTTGAAGTTAAAAAGAGAAAACTGCAAAATATATAATAAGCGCGATACGAGCGTCTTCAACCATTTCAAAAGTCGGTTGAGGATGCCTACAGTAAAAATATGTGTCGGTATATGTTTTGTATTCATAGGCACTCCAATAGCGTCTTTTATATTGTAAAAATATTAGGATGTAAGTTTCCAATATCGCTAGAGTTTCATACGTTGAGTTTCGTTTGTTTATATACATTATTTAAGGTAATTTAATATATTATATTCACGCAGTCAACGCATGTTGCGCAGTTGCGTTACACGAATTATTATTTATTTCAAGATGAAGTTGAATCGGTCTTATGTTTCAAACGATGAGTATTTATAATGAATCGTTCTATATATATATATATATCCGTGACAAGTTGCTTCTTAAACTTCGAAGATGTTTTAATAAAAGAAAATAATCGACAGATACTAATTAATTACGTTATAGCACTGGACAGTAATAATTCGACACGTCGAATTTTCCACATAATATTTTTAATATAGCCGCTGCTTTATTATACATCTTAAGTAAATTATACATTATGTGAGAAGCTTAGAATCTTTGGGCAAAAAATCTATTTGATGTTTATGTATGTCAAAAATGTTTTTTAAATATTTCTTACAACGCATATATATATATATATATATATATATACATACATACATACATACATACATACATAC
>VBVR01005185.1:0-12685 GCA_011638315.1 Tetramorium parvispinum | reverse complement strand
AATCGTAATAATAAAAAGGTATGTTATACATTCACGGTCCAGAATCGCGCATTGTATTATAAAAATTAATATATAACAAAATATCGGTATATTAATAATAGTGTAAAAATATTCAAAAAGCTATGAGTTCACAATTGTTTAAACTTTTATATCTTTTATATACTAATTGTTAAGTATTCTCAACGTTCCATTTTCACGCGATTACATGTGTTCCTATTAAATACATTAGAGATAAAAAAATAAGTTTCACTATTACATCTTTTCAATTTCTATTTTATAAGAAACACGTATGTAAACTTTGATAAATACAAGTATCAACTAGTTTGTTGTAATCGCGAATATAATCATAGGCAAATCGGACACGAACGTAGACTTTTACAAAAAGGCAGCGAAGAAATGATCGATGAGATTGCTAAACGCTGGCGGTGAGATCGGATTTTCCATGATTTATTCAGATAAACGTGTCGTATTAACATGGTAAACTGTCGAGTATGATTTCCCATGAATAATCGAGGATTTACGGAAGTCGAGAGCCAATTTTGAACAGAACGCTGATATCTGAATCTATTCTTTCTATCAAATACCAAGGATATTAATCAGGAACGTCGGCAGTAGAGAGAGAGAGAGAGAGAGAGAACCCGGATTAGCGTTTATAAATACCAGCAAGGCTTTCAATCCGTTGGGAATGCATTTAATAGCGTGTATGACATAATTTATACATTTATGTTTCTTTTTTATTTTACATCTCGAGAGAGATGTAATTACAGAAAGTCGAACGTTACTTTTAATCAGGCTGTAATAAAATTCTCTGATATTTTTAAACACTGTCTTGATAAAAATTTACGCAATGAGATTTAAGTAGAATTTCAACGAGTCTAACCCATGACCAACTATTTCAAGATTCTTCGGTGGAGTGAGTACTCAAGGCGAGCATGCATAAATAATTAATTACAGCGTTTACAGGAAATCGCGATACGGTTACGTAAGCTTCGGCATCACCATTTTATCCTTTCGTGCTAGCCTCGGATTTCCGGATCGAGATCTGCACTTTGGATGCTACTTAAAAACATTTCCTGTAAAGACTAAAATCAGTGTTAAATGTTTCAATGGTCCAATTTTTATAAACACGTAAAAGTAATCTTTATAGTTGTAAGATATAACGTAAGTCTAGTCCGTTTTTTCAAAATTTCTTTAAAGTGAAAGATTTCACGACGCTTAAGACAATTATTTCATAGTCTTAATTAAGTAAGCTAGGACCATCTAAATCGTTGAATTAAATTCATTCAAAAGTTGATATATTTTTTTCAAAAGTTATAGTATAGTTCTACAGTTCTTCAGGCATAGACAGTGCTACGAGGTCGTTATTCGTATTGTTATCGTAAAATTAATTGAGGCCGTCAACTAACCGGTCGTAAAATTGATTGTCGCTCGGTTAAATCTCGCAAATTTCATCCTCGGTGGTGCGGAAAGATCCTGCAATTCTGAGGAAAGCACTAAACCTTCGCGTTGTTTGCAACAAGTTTTCTCTGTCACACGACGTGAAAAAAAAAGAAGGAAACTAAAGGAATCGCACGCGGCTTCTTTCACCTAATGATGTCCATGCCTTTCCACAGCGATGTGGCTTCCTGCTCGACGACTCCTTTGGCTTCTTTTACTTGTTTCGTTCAGTAAATCCGATCGTACACACGATCGAAGTTTTTCACTTCTGCTTGGAAAATTCCAAGGAAAGGAGCAAAAGTATTGCGATAGTCGTCAAAAATAATTTTTTTTCTAAACTAAACTTTTTACGTTCTTCGTAAAAATATCCTCTCTATAGATTAATTAATGTTAAAGATATCAAACCGCAAATATATGATTAATGATACTAGGTAGAAAATATTAGAAAGTATTAATAATAAGTAAGATAAATGTAAAACTGCTAAAATTATTCAATCAGATTTATAGTGATTTGAAATGAGATATCGAATGCATTTAGCCAATAAGATTACATTGCAGAAAGCATTCCGCGTGCCAATATGTGACTAAGCAAGGCCATCAATCTTTTAAAAGTGCTTACATTGCTTATCCCAAAGCACATATCATTGGATAATTATACCATGTTGCATTATAATAATATAACACAACATTGCTACATCATCATGATCTATGCATGAAATGTAAAAGTTCAAACTGTAAAGCGTTTATAAGTGAAATTTCGTAGAATTAACAAAATAAAATTGATCTCTTCATAGCATAATACGTGTGCACATACAAGTGATGTTAAGTGTAAGGATGTAAAAGTTCACCGAGGATTAAACGAACGAACACCGAATTACTCGGCACTTCCCGGTCGTTAGGACGCGTGCTAACTGTATTTGCGGCTGATGAAAATTACGACATCACCTTGGCGGCAGGTCAAGTGCCGTGCACCGATGGCTCCTTTTTCACATCCGCGCGAATTTCCTTTTGGCTCGATTTCTGCCGTGCTCGCCGACCAGATATTAGATACTACGTGTTGTACTACCGACCGTACGGTAGGTCAGTCACGTTATGCAAGGAGCGTGGGATCGGCGGCGATTCCCTGGCGCCGTTACGGGAGCATGTCATGCGCGTTCTCGGCACGCCACGTGCTTAGGACGCGACGCGACGCGTAAAATTATTACAACATATATTCCCTAAGATTATATGTGCTTCTTTTTCTCGCATCATTTTGCTTACGGATTCTTTTCGTCTGTCGAGTTAGTAAAGTCTTTCTGAAGTTAAATCGAGATTCGAGAAAATTTTCCAGTTACGAACAGCAAAAAATGGGATGGATTTTATTGGCTTTTGAATTCAGTTTGTGAAGTAACGATAGAGAACAGAAGTTTGTTCTTCGTTTGATTTGATAAGACATTAATCTAATTTTTTACTTTGAGGAGTACGGAGGCTTCGAAGAAACTTATAAAAAAGAGAAACATCGACGTCAAGATAACTAGAGAACTCACGGACGAAAGATTCGTTAAGCCTGGGACATTCTGTACAGTGCGATTGTGGAACCGCACGCAACGTCCAGGAAATGCTTGACACACTCTAAAACACTGGCAACACGTCGCACTGCACGCAATATTCTCGTAAAAAGATATTACGAGATTTCGCTGGTTACGCACAGAGATGCTGGGAAACTTATCTAAGTTGCTAGAACTTAGATAATACGGTTAATTCGCGAATGTTGGGTATGTTTGAAAGAGAAGGTTCTTATTCTGTAATTATGTTTAAAACATTGTCATATAAACAAGCAGATCTTCATATAAATTTATGCTTCCTTCATTCTTCAGAATATATAATATAAATTCTTTATATAATATTTTTAAACTAAACTGCAACAATATGAGATAATCATTACATTTGTGCGTATTCGCATAATTATAATAAAACTGATATGATGCAAAATATATCTCATAAATTATGCAGATTCTAAACAATGCGTGCTCGCTTATGTAACAATATTATACATATAATTGTAGGATTATTATAAAATGGTTACAACTTTACTCGTGAAACGTATACACATATATGGTGTCCTGAGAAAAGAAATTGTGGTGAAAGTATTGCGAGTGCTATTATAGCAAACGCAACGTTATCCCCTACTGAAGAAATTGAATAAAACAAAGACAAACATTTTAGTTCCTGAAATTAGATACCGGACGAGAAACTTTCTCTATACGATATAAACGTTACACGTCATTTAATCGCTCTCGATATTACAATCGGTGATATGGAAATTACTGGTTACTCGATAAGCGGAATAATCTCGAAGTTCACTCAACCGTAAACTAAACGTCACTCGAATATTATTTTACGTACGTAAATTAATTTCCCTGTGAAAGTTTCATATAATGACCTATGTTTATAGTCATATTTATTTTTCTTGTTGGCAAGTGACACCTTCAAGAGAATAATAATTACACAGCAGAACGTAATTCATCTCATATTATCTTATTATGCCTTGCGGACTCCTTGATTGTTTTCTTTCACGTAACTCGAAGTCATGCTGCTGTAGAGCGCGAGAAACAAAACGTGAATGCACACATGTTGAATGTTGAATAACCACTTAACAGATTAAGTTGTAATAATTTTTTTTCAAAGATGAAAATATAGGAAAAAAGACAGGAAATTTCCAGAAAGAGAGTTTACAAGAAAAATGAAGACTTAAACTTCAAAGGAAAGTCTTGAAACATACAAGGATAAAATAATCAAAAACGACAGAAATTTATAAGATAGAGTACGCATAAAGATTACTCGACTTCTAAATTTCACAGAAAACCCAAGAATATTAAATAAGAATAGTAAAAAATTAACAAATTCTAAAAATAGGATGAATAGTTCCAAATAAGAATTTCAAATTATAAAGTCATAAAATAAGAGAACGAAATTTATGACAGCAGAGAAAAGATAAATTATCACATCCTATAATAACTTATATAATCATAAACTGTGTAAAAAATTCGATAAAAATAGTCCTAGAAAAAGATTCGATATGTACGCTATCTTTAACCACAGATATGCCCGAGGTCTGTAAATGTCGTCAATTTCCAACTAAAGTTCAAATAGCTTCATAATGGAAACAACAAATAATTACAATAAGAAAACATAATCGCAAAGAATGCTCGCTAATACGCACGTTAATTTTCTATCAATTTTTCGAAAACGGTACTCGTTAATTTAATATTGATAGAAAAATGCACAAATGCAAAAACTTATTCAATATATTTTCAATCAAAAATATACTCCATTCAGAAATGTACCTCAATAGATTTAATTTTAATGCCTATTTTTATTCTAAACGCTCATTACAAAAATAGGCACGATAATTGTGTATTATTTCATGGTACGTATCTCATATCTCATGACATTCATCGTTAGATCTTAACAACGGAAGGGTCGATTTGTAAAGCAGCGCGATTATATTCATGAGAAATTATAGACGATTATACTCAGCGGAAATTACGCGTGCCGTTTGGATACACGACTATTTTAGATACGGGAATTAAAAGTCGGCGTCTCTCCTCACGTGCCTTAATTATGTAATGGCCAGCTGTTACAAGAACAGTAGTTTGCGGACGGACATCGTAACCAGTTATTAACCCTCGAACTCGTGCCACGCGTTTTTCGATGACTTGATTGTATAGATAAAGAAATTCATTAAACAGGGGGAAGTTAAATGCGCACAACAACATATTTTTCATGCATATTCTCGTGTTATCCTTTAAAATTTATATATAGTACTTAGTACGTAATTACGTATAATTTACGAGAAAATAAATATATTAACATCTCATTGGTATTTTATAATTATCATTTTATATTTATCGCTGTCATCAATATTTTTCAATTCTTTCCTGTCCTTTTTTTTAAATTGCATATACTAAAAAATGTATATTCTATCTAAAAGATTTGCAAGTTGTTAGTTAAATATTTAATAACATACTACGTGAACAGAAAGATTAAATAATCTTATGATAATCATTTAGCAGAATTTAATATTTCGGTTCTTCGATTTACAAGGATGAAAATATTCCTAGTGGCCTGAATACACGCTAAGGTGCTACGGGAAAGCATGGGAGAAGATGTATGTACGAATTATTAGAAGATTCCCGGGGGAATTTATCGTTACCGCCGTCACGAATGAACAAGGAGACTCGTTTCTCGCGCGCGACGCGCGAAACGCGTTGCTCACCTCCGGGCGAAAATCGAGATTAATTCGAAAACGCGCGACGAGGAGAACCCGGCATCGGCGATTTACGGCGCGCGGCGTAAGCCGACGTTTAATTAAAACGGAATCGACTCTCCGCCCGACAGAAACGCCATGTCCCATGGTTCGAACACGATCCGACGGTATTTTCGAAGCGAAGACCCTTCTTCCTTCTTTGTATACAAGCGCATCGTGTTCGCGAAACTGGTTTGCGCCGAATAATTATTCCCTTCCAGGTAAACGTGCTTTATCTCGCTATGTGGGTCCAGCGAGCAGCTCCAGGCGCATCTCTGATTCGTAGCTATGCTGAGCGGTGACTGCCATATTTCCAATGTAGTCATTGATATGTAAAGTCACGTAGAGAATTTTTTTTCGATCGCTTCTGTATATCTAGTTGAATTAACGAAAAATAATTAAGTAATTTAAATTGAACAATCTTTCAAAAAAATAACTTTATAAATCTTTTTTTTGCAAAGTTACTGTAGAATAAAATTTACCGCGATTTATCTTAGCCGTTAAGATAGAAATAAATGAAAAACTCAAATTTCAAAGAAATATCAAGGAAGATTTTTTAAATATTATTTTATGTTATTATTAGGCATAACAGAGATATTTAAATATCTCTGTCACTATTTAAGAATAGTCAAAAAGACGACAAATGTAGATTTACGATATTTCTATCGAAGATCTTCAGCGTTCACTACGAATCAAAGGACCACGTGGTTCGTTGACACACAAAATGCTCGTTTTACGCTGCTCATGCACTCGATTAACAGAGCTAGAGGCGTAGTACATGCGCTTTGTATTTCTGATTGGAAGGGCTTTCTCTCGTTCTTTCTCCCTTCATTGACCGGTCGAGACCACTCGATAGGGCTTTTGTGGGCGCTCGGTTTAATGCCGGTGTCCCTGCGCGTGAATGAAGAGAAAGAAAGCGAGGACCCTCGTATAAGCGCTGTTGTGCATTTCGGGGACCATACTTGCCATTCGGCATTTGTGCCGCTAAGCTCGAATGATACGCGGATAAATTAGGCTGCCGTAAGCCCTTTCGGAGCGCAAATAGAGCGAGCGTGCCAACCGATATCTCTAACGATGTTTGCATTAAAGGCATGCCTGAGGGCGTGCGTTAATGGATTAATAAAACGCAGCGATTCTCCGCGCTAGAAATGGAAAAGATAAATACTATCAGCATTTTTGTTCCACTAATAAAAAAAGTTAATTAGGACAGAAAAGCATTTTAGCGTTTAATTTAAAGTACAAACATTTCATATTTGAAGACTTATTTAGGATCAAAGTATTTTAACAGTGTGGGATCTTTCAAATTTCAAAAACAGTTTATCTTAATTTAAAGCACGAATTGCACCAACTCTTGGAACGATATCACCTAAATCCATTTAAACCACGTTCCACGAAGCGGCCATCGCAGTTATGGTGTGAGGTCACCTTTAATCATGCTTCGGCTCTCATACGTACACTCGTTGTTCGACCGGTACACACTGGGCTCTAACGATCGTTCACAGTTCGCGATAAATCGCCGTCGTTAATACTATACGAGGGTAGCCGTACATTTTATTTCCATATCAACGAGCTCGTACTCGTGCGAAAAAATGCGGCAAAAGGACCGAAAGATTTATGTCGGTGCTAATCGAGGAATTAAATGTAACAGTAATTTAACGCGTTCGACTAGTTGAACGACTAGCTGAAGAACTGGTTGAATCCAGATTTAATTTTCTTAAATCCTTTTTGCCACCGTTCAAGTTGATCGTCAAGTAAATAAGATTTTTTTTTTAATTCTGGGAAAAGTGGATCAAATCATTATTGCATCAAATACTCAAATTATTTTAACGATTGAAAAATTCTTCATCGTTTATCCAGGAAACGCGAATGCGCGTAAACACATGGGTAAGATTGCCAAGCTCGCATGACCTCGAATCTACGCAATATAATTACGTATGTCTTGATAGCTCTCTAGGAGGAACAGATAATTTATGATGTCTAAATAGAGTTATTATAGTTTCCTTCGCTTTATATAATTCATCGAGAATAAGTGCGATTTAAATCAGGGCACAAAATGTGTTCTTAGAATCCTAGAGAATCAATACAGTAAATGACAAACGGAAGTTTGCCGCGATGCCGTAATCACTCTTGGCCATTATTCTTCTTCAAACCATATGCTTTATTTTATGGCAGACTATGCCTGCTGACGCAAATGCGACACGTCTTTTTTCTCTCTCTCTCTCTCTCTCTCTCTGTATAATGACAGTCGTTCTTAGTTTATAAATTACAAGACTTTTTCCAATCATTTGAATTCACTTCGCTGCACTATACGTACTAATTTTAAGGCTCTACTAATAAGGAGAAAACATTTCTTACTAAAGTGTTATCTATTTAGAAATTTTCTCATTTCCATTTTTAAGTGCGGAAGCATATAAATGACTTCAAAAATATTCTAAGCAATTCTAAATTTAATGAAAATGTGACGCAGATGTCGTAAATGGTAATTAAATAACCCAAGTGCCATCCTTTAGGCTCGCAAGCTGAAAACGGCATATCTAGTTGACGTACACGAATAGCGCTAGTTTGGATATTTTTCCACTGTACATATCCTTTCGCGGATTAT
The DNA here is from genome assembly GCA_011638315.1 of Tetramorium parvispinum. Classification (NCBI taxonomy): domain Eukaryota; kingdom Metazoa; phylum Arthropoda; class Insecta; order Hymenoptera; family Formicidae; genus Tetramorium; species Tetramorium parvispinum. The sequence continues at coordinate 4,358 of VBVR01005185.1, read as the reverse complement.
CTTATGTCGTGAATCGTCACGACGACAAGCGGGAACGTCAAATACGGTTAAAAAAAGAAATGAGGGAACGGGATGAGCAGCACGCTTCGAGCGCGAGCCACTTATCTACACCGCCGATCAGGACATTTCGCTCCGGTAATGCCGATTATCGCGATAATAATTAAGCGTAATTGGAACGCAGCCGGGCACGCGCGACCCTCGACGTTCTCAAGCAGATGCGTTCTGCATTTCCCGAGAGAAGCACGATGTGAAGACGATCATAAATGTCGTCCTCGAGTTCTCCAAACGAGAGAGTCGCTGCAGGTGCGCGAACATATGCTGATCTCGAATGAGTGCAAAAAAAAGGAGACAACGCTTATGAGAAAACAATGCGGAATTATATTGGATATTTGGAGATAGCTTATTAGGACTCCGATCGGGACAAATCGAGCTTAATTGTCCGAAACGATATTAATCTATCAAGCGCTCAGATTCATCAGATAGAAAGCGATCATTAATGATAAGACCACAAAAGATGATAATTTAATATGAATGATTTGACGCAGCAATTTGCTGAACGTCATAATCTTTAAATTTTTAATTACAAATACACGTTGCGCCTTTATCGTAGACGTGATAGAAAGACGTAATTGAAAGATCAGAAAAATTGTATCTGCTGCGCATTAGTAAAATCAAAAGGCACGAGTTCGGCGTATGAATGAAGATCTTTGACGAATTCTGGAAAATGCGTTGCACGATTTTATTTGCAATTCGATCGTCTTGACATGCATATAAATGCGAAAAACGCTATAAGACACAATAGTAATCAATTTGAAATTAATTTCAAACAGTGCCTATTATTAGAATTAATTATCATATAAAAATAATTTAATAATAAAAATTTTTATTATGTTGATATTGTGTTTAAAGATGGTACGTTTTTAAGATACATCAATTTGTACACTAAAATATTATTCGCTTTCGGAAAAAAATGCACGCTAAAATTACTACTAGAAATCTTCAAATATAAAATATTTGTTAATATTTTAAACTAAATGATAAAATGTTTTCTATTTTAATTAATTTTAGAGTGGAGCTAAAATAGTTAAGTCATCTGATTAAATTCCAGTAAAACAAATCTAATAAGATTTCCTGTCAATTTTAAGTGTCAATAGAAGAACCAAATTTTTATATTACGAGGTTTATTGCAAAGAAAATGTATATATTTTCTTCTTTGTCCAGATATACCTTTCGAAGTTTCGATTAACATTAATTTCGTTCGCTTCTTAGAAAGAAATTAATTACTCGGCAGATTCCTCGAGACAATCTAAATTAATAATTGTCTAAAAATACGAGTTAATATCCGTCTTGGTCTTCGCTATAAACGAGAGATTGACCGCGTTCTCGAAAGACAACTCAAGAGAGATACACGACTGACTGTGCGATAGCGGTAATTAGTTCAATTTCTACGACTACAGACGTGTTCACCTTCGAGTATTCTCGAGTACTTCACGAGTCGAGCGTAATTAAGCAATGGCGACCACACACTTGGAGAGTGCGCACATTTTCCCTTCCGTCTCTGTTTCTCTAAACCAGATCCTTTCTGCTTTCTCTCTCTCCCTCTCTCCCTTTCTCTCTTTCTCTACACATTAATTTCCTCTCTAAATGCCTAAGCAATAAGTCACGAGCTCAGTTGTACTCCATTTGGCGCACATGCGAGGGGCTGAGATCATCGACACTTATGGTTATAATACTTTCCCCCGTCGATGCCTTATCTCTCTCGTCTCTGTCTTCTCTTCTCTTCGTGACTTCTTCGGTTTCTATATTCCTCATATAATTTTTCTTGTCCATACATCGCGTATATTTCTCATTCGTAATTTCAAGAGAAAAAAAACGCGTAATACGTAACGTTGTTCTCGCTGGTTACTCGAGCGCTACAAAGAACGTACTGTACAAAGAAAATGCACCATGTCTCGGATAAGTCGACGATGTCTTAAATCACAGCTGTGCGAAGTGCAACACAGCAAAAACAGGCAGAAAATACTTGTTGAGAAATATTGAAGTCGAGAGTATCGTAGTTGTTATTCCGCGCGGAATCGATTTACTTGTGTGCTTACTTTTGAATAATTTTAATATCTATCTTCAGCACAATGTTGTGGAACAATATTAGATTGTTATTTTTTTCTAATTTTATTTGTATTTTAATAATATTAGATTTGTTTTACGTGACATTACATAAAATAAATGCCGTAATAAATAGCCATCGTCATTAAATAATCATTCAATTTATAATTATTTTTAAATTATTAGTAAAAAAACATTCTAGTTGAACTTCTTGTAAATCATAAATATAATATTTAATATTTTTAATTATAAATTTAATTATCGTTAATGGTATGTAATCTTATTTTTAAAAAATTACACGTAACTCACGAACCTAAAGCATCGGTTGTTACGACAGACTCTATTAATTATTCGTGCATCTGCTTCTTCACGATAATTCGAGAAGAGGCGTGGATCAGATGCGATATACTCGCTCGCGTGCGTATGTACTCTCGCGAGATATAAAAGTACCCGGTCTCCAATAAAATCGTACCGACGCGAGACGGCAGAAACGCAGCTGTAAAACAGGAGCTTTGAGAACTGGTCCTAAACATGCGCCGATTTCACAGTGGTTTCTTCGAATCGTATTGAAGCGGTAATAAAGCTTTCGCGAATGAGCCATCAAAGCCACTAAGTTTCAAATATAAGTATCATAAAACTCAAATCTTTCGAAAATGTTTCTATTGAAATTTAAAAGCATTTAATCCTTTTACAAATAAATATCTTTAATAATATCTTTTTTTTTGTAATAAGAAAAATAAAAATGATCGAGTTTAATTTTTTGAGACTCAATTGATTGCCAAAAATAATTTAGGTGAAACTGTCAAACTGGCTGCAGGAGTGCATTACCCTCTTCGAAATACAATGCATGGATTATATCGTTATTTCTGGCATTCTGTTCCAACGTATAATAGAAAGTACGAAAATAAATGGTGGATTTAATCGATTTTCTGTCTGCATTATCGCCGTGCAATAATACTTGCTTTCACACGCAAAAATAATATTTCCTGCTGCGGTGACATAAAACGTAATACAGGCAATTGTGGTAATGCATTTCCATGGCCATTCCATGGGCCTTTGTTCATCATAGATATACTTGTTTCAAGTAAAATAAAAAAGAAACAGAAGTATGTACTTCTCTGGAATAAGTGCCATTGTCCTTTGTTTCGTAGAAATTCTCTCTTTAAACTCACCTGAAACAAAAAAGAAAGAGAATGTTAGTATTATGTTCTATGAATTGTCGAACTGTCATATTACTATTAATTAAGAGATCGTAGAAAAATGTGGTCAGAAATTTTTATGAAATTGCATGATATTATTTTTCGTAAAACTTTATGATTTCTTTTTATCTTGCACTAAATAAATGAATTATTATTGTTTAATATTAAATATTTTCAATGTATAAAATAAACTTTAAATGAAAATCTATTAAAAAACTATTTTAGATAACTATGTTTCTTACATGTATTTCCTTATTACATTTATAATTACTGACATTATTTGTATTTACAAAGCATTTACAATCTGCGATGTACATAAAAATTATAACCAATTTTGAATCTTTTTTTATTCTCGTGATAACTCATTCAAAAGTACAATTATTTTACAGAGAAATATAACAATGTTTCATTAATTTATAAAAACCTCATCCAAGAGTGTATCAAATGCTAATTAAGCATCGACATAATATGTCTCGTTGATGCCTTTTCTATCTGTATTACGTTATTTGTTAATTTGTTCGAGATGAATCGTGGTAACGGTGATGCCACTTCACGAGCGACAAAAGGAGGCCATTCAGCCGTGATCACGCTTGAAACGAACCAAGTGTTAAAGCGAAAGACAGTGATAAATGAGAGGCTGGCAAGAAATACATGGTGTGTCGAAAAAAACGACGGTGATTCCCCGAGAAAGCGAGAGTGGTCCGAAAACGTCGCGAGTAGCGGGAATTTCGTCTGTTAATATGTTTCAAGAGGCTCTTATTCAAGACTTTCAATTACTTACTTATTTTTCAAAGAGCTCTACACTGTTTATTCGGTATAGACTCATGAAACGTAGATATCGCGTTCGTTAGAAAGAAAGAGTTAAAGAAGGATTACGGGATATACCGGATTAATAGTCGGAAAACTCAGATCGAGTTCTACAGGCGAGAGTGACTACTCGAGAATTATCACGCGCACTTATGTATGTACACAGAGAGAAATGTTTCTTTGGATATAATAAATTTTATTAAAGTCAAAGAAATTTAATTATTGGAATAGGGTCAAACAAACTAATGT
>VBVR01005184.1:0-12688 GCA_011638315.1 Tetramorium parvispinum | reverse complement strand
GCGGGAGGGAGGGTAAGGGGGAGGGAAGCGATGGCGATGATGTGGGTGAGTGTTTCCATCCCTATCTCTGTGTATCTCTTTAAATATATATCTCGTAGAACTTAAAAGCTGGCTTCGTTGTATCCGGTCAGCGGGAACTCGACGGACTCGACGATCGGGCCCGAGAATGAGACCGACTCGAAGTCGAGGCGAATCCCCGTCGCGTAAGAGATTATTGGCAGCCGTGGAATTGAGACTTTGTGCGCGTTCGGTCCCCTGACGACGACGGCGTCACACCGGCACGGTAGGATGACGATGGCGATGGCGATGAAGATGATGACGATGATGGTGATGACGGTGACGATGGGCGACAACGACGACAGCGATGACAGGCGAAGAAAAAAGGCCAACTTTAAGGACTGCCGAGAGGATTCGCGCACGCAGGCCGCGTCGTTGTCGCGCGGGCGCCAATGTTGTTGTCCAACTTTGTTGTCGTCATGCCTACTGGAACTGTTATTAACCGGCCGTACTCGAGGAGCGTTAGAAAGTAAATTGCTGAGGTGTAGCCGCTGTGTACACCGGGCGTCGCGACACGGGAGACTGACGGGCGGCGGCTCGGCGGGGCCCCTCTTAGGAGAAAATACGGAGCACCTGCAGGACACGTCTGGCGCACACCGGGCAGCTTGGATCCGGGCTCTCGCAGACCCGATTACCGCAGTCCATGCAGAAGAGATTGTGTCCGCAGGGCACGAGCGCCGCGGTGACTTCCTTGTCGCCACATACGACACAGTCCCGTCGTGCGCCGCCCAGAAGCGAGTCTGTGGGCGACGCCGGGCTCGCCGTCGCCGGCGGCGACGGCCTCGAGGGTAGCGCGACGCTCGGGAATGACCAGATCGACGACGTCGAGGTCGGCTGCGACTCAAACGACGGCGACTCGCCGAGTCCCTCGTCCCTCTCCATTCCGCTCCAAATAGCGACGAGGTCGTTCATCCCCATTCCAGCGGAGCTGCTGGACGAGCTGCTGCAGCTGGCACTGCTCGAGAACGCTCCGTTAGAGCTGCTGGAGCTGTTGGATCCCGGTTGATCGATACCTTGAATACCGAGAACCGAGCCAAGTCCGCCGCGGCAGAGGGCGCCCAGCAGATCGGTATCGTCGACGACGCCGGGTGCAGTGCCGGTCCGCAGGGTGATGTGAGCCTGTATTTCACGTCTGGCCGCTTCAACGCTTTCCGGCAGTCCCGTCACTTCGAACACTGGCTCCTTGTCGCGACTGGGCGTCACGATATAGGTATGCGTCTGATGCTGAATTCGCTTGATGGTCGCGCCCTTAGGCCCCACGACCAGACCCACTACTCTGTACGGCACTCGTACCTGAATCGTTATGTGTCCGGGCACCGTCGCGGGTGGTCCGGGCGGCGCACCTAGGAGAGCGCCCAACGAGCTCTTGCGCGACGCGCGAATCTGCGAAAAGTGCTCCGCGGCCGAAAGGATCTCACGCTTCGCACGGGCCACGTCCTCCTTGCGACCAGTGACGACGAAGACGGGTTCTTCACCGCGCACCGGCGTCTTGATATAGGTGTTCGTCTTTGCTCGAAGTGCTTTGATCTTGCAGCCTGCAATCAAATCAACAAAGAAATGCTCGTTACTTTGGATACTTTTTGTTCCGTTCAAAGATTAAATATTTAACAGAGCTATTTGTCCACGCTTTCCATTTTTAAATACAACCGAATAAACGTTTGAAAAATATATTACGAGTTGTGGCGCAATAAGGGGACATTGATTACAATTATTACGCTATTATGCATCCAATTGTCTCTACTTCTTGTGTTTCATGCCGGGGCACAAAGTCGCCCACACACGCATGTAATAAACCTTCAAAAGTAGCAGCGCGTCCATGATGCAATTGTTTGCGTACAACGCGATGGAAAGAGAAGAGAGAAGAGGAGAGAGAAAGATCTCGACGAAGTAGGCATGCTGCGCGATGCAAGAGAACGGCGCAGCGCGGCGCGGTGAGAGAGCCAGGGTGCAGGAAACTGGAAGGAAGGAGGTCCCGACCCGGTCTGGTCCTCGGTCTCGCAGACTCTTTGGCCTTGAGCCAGCGCAATGCTAGCAATGCAGGTGAACCACTCCTCCCTCCTTCGCTCCTGGCTGCTCTCCGTCGTTTCCTTCTCGCGCTCATCCTGGGAACCTTCCGTTTCTCTTTCTCTGTCTCTATCCTTGTCGAGCTCGCTCTATCCTCCTCTCTTTCTATCTCCTTCTCCCCCCTCGGGCCTCCCTTTCATTCAGTTCACTCTCTCCTTCGTCGCGATGGAAGGAGAGAAGGCGACGTACGTTCGTTGCATCGCATACCACGCAGCTTTTTCGTCTTTCTCTCTCTCTCTCGAGCAGAGCCATTATACAATTCTCCCTTTCTCTCTTTCTGCCCCCTTTTCCCTCGTCATTCTCTCGCAATCAAATTTTGCGTTTTCCATACGCGCGCCATGCGGCATAAGAAAGCGAAACGCGACGAGGCAGAATTCAGGGCAAAAGAGCGTGAGGACGAGAGCAAGGCCACGAATAAATTCTCCAGAATTATTTTGTCCGCACGCTAAGCGGATAGAATGCGCTTGGAAACTCGCCTGCCGGTTAGGCGAAGGGCGCCCGAGGCCTAGAGAGATATCTTTGCGTAAGCGCGACATGTACGCGGCAATGTCATGGTCGATGTTTCCGCTTCTTCAGGGTCGCCGTGCGCCGCAAAGCGTAATCTTAACGTCGATACGAAACGCAACGCAGTATACGTGGCGGTGAACAATTGGCAACACGTACGGCAAAGGAATTGTCTGACTTGTCAGACGGTATGAGAACAGCGTAAAATCGTCTCGAGATCATGAATGCTACTAGAATCCCAATTTATTCATATTGCATATCATGCGAGACGCTGTGAGAGAACTCAACGGAATTCGTATATTACTCGTGCATATATTAGATGTCTATTAAATTATTTTTATATTGAAAAGAAGATAGTAATTCTTCATTTCTCTCCTTAATGTTGAAATATTTAAAATTACTCGGAGACATTTCAGAGTCAGAGATCAAATTTTTGTATCCCTAGATACAAGTAGGAAAGCGTGCAATTTGAACCGCATGTTCGCTCGTTCCCCAGCCGAGTTTCCGCTTCGCGAAAGCTCTCTCTCTCTCTCTCTTCCTTATTCCGGAAATTCGCCTAGGGCGAACCGGAGCGGCTTCGGTTCGGCTAAATAACTCCGCGTCGAGGTAGAGGCAGGTGGACGAGGTGGATCTCTCTCGGAGAATACCCGGGCGCGCGCGCGCGCGCGCGTTCGCGGTGCGTGCGTACGTGCGTGCGGGACGAACTTGTGCACAGGTATACGCGCGGCAGGAGAGCGAAGACCCGCCAAGGAGAGGAAGGTTGCCGTGCTCGTAGAACCTCGAGGAAGGTGGCGATGGTGGTTGGCGATGGTACCGATGGTGGTGGCACAAACGGAGAAAGAGGAAGAGGTGGGGCGTGGGTCGTAGACAGTTGAAGGGCCGCGGCCAAGGTGAGGCGAGACGAAGAGATAGGGAAAAAGAGAGGAAAGGAAAGAGAGAGATGGGGGGAAAAGAGGGAAAGAGAGGAGAAAGAAAGAAGGCCCCGTCCGTCAGAGAGAACGCTGCTTGCTCGGGGACCCTTTGCTTTGTTCGCCTCATCTAAGGGACGAGAGAGGACGAGAAGAGAGAATCGAAAGGAACGAGTCCGGGGCCTTTCGGTCGGGCTTTCTTGATCCGCCGCGCCGCGTTCCGTATGTACCGTGGAATCGTAGACCAGCGAATCCGGATTCAAATCTGAACTCGACCTCAAGTCAACTCGAGTGCGATCAATTAGACAATGCAGTTCGTTCAAATGTAATCGCGACGAAGATCCACGAGGATTCGGCAAGATTTTCGTTATTGTTAAGAAATAATTTTAACGGGATGACGGCAAATTTATTCTTTCCGTTCGTTAAAGAAGGCTTATCATTCATGACTGATGCATACGAGACACGTTGGTCCCCGGGTGTGAGTACAATCATGCGAATGAATGCTATTCGATGGAGCCGTGTCTCTCCATTCCCACGATACGTCACGCGGTTGAATGACGCTGCTAAAATCTGCAGCAGCAACGGCAACGACAACGGCAGCAGCAGCGGCTGGCGGCAGCAGCAGCAGCAGCAGCAGCAGCAGCAGCAGCAGCAACAGCAGCAGCAGCGGCTCCCCAAAGGCTGCAGGATCAATAGTTACAGGCTTCCACGCGCCTCATGGCTGCATTATAGACGCTCCGTGTAACTCGAGTGCATAGGGCGTCAAATATATAGGCTGCGTCGACGTTTCTAAATTTGTCCCTGTGCTGCACTCTTTAGCGATGTTCTCTCCTTTTTGATAATCCTCATTTGGATAATTTCAAAATAAGTTTATATATCGAAAGCGATGATGGAAAATTATTTTAATATTATAGACGTTTAAGCGTATTTCTCGAAAGTTTAATTCTTATTGCTTACTGTATTTCTTGGAAAGGTCAAAGTAACATGTTTCGACGGAGAAAAGATCCGACTGGGACATTCATGGGCCATCTGCTCGTCTTTGCTTTAATTACGCCCACTGAATGTCCCAACGGAGAGATACTATTCCCTTGGAGATCTACTTGAGAAATTCAACGGAGAATTAGAACGGAAAAACGAAATCTTTTCGCAATTTAATCATCGAGATGTTAATTTTGAATATTGTCTTCGTATTTCTGTATAAAAAGATATAAATAAAAATAATGGACCAACTTAGTCGAGCTAAACTAATCGAACTAAACTGTTTAAACATATATGTATAAACGAGAAAGAGAAATATACTGTAATTATTCTTAATTTTACTTGTGTCTTTTTCGTTTTCCTTTTATTAGAAAATAACGTTTTAACTGAGCGGCAACTAAGAAGAATCGACCTTTGTATTTGATCTCTCTTGGAAAATTCGTACTGGTAAGAAATTCTTTAGAAACACTTGCTTTTTACGTGCCGGCCGTCAAACCGCATCGAGAAGCTACAAAGTTAACATCTCGAATGCGTGGCTTCCCCGGCCGTTCGGCGACAGCAGGGTTTGTTTAGGGCTCGATGGACTCTTAAGTAGCGGTACCCTTTGGCGTCGTGGATGCGCCCGTGGGTCCTCGGCACACGGAGCTGGCGGGTTTCTCAGGCAGGTCAGTGAAACTGCGCCGTCAAGTTGAAGGCCAACACCCCCACAATGCAACGGCCGAGCACCACCGCCGCTCCCCCCACCATATCGTTAGATCTGCCGCCTCTTCCTCCCGCGTGCCATCCATCCCTTTTCTCTTCCACCGTCGCCCCCTTCTAACGTAACCCCACTCGACACGCGCGCGCGGGCTTATACAGCCGAGAAAACTCCAATAACTCGCCGATAACTCGCTGCCGCCTCTGTACAAATACTCTCCCGCAAAGCGGACTTATCGCGCTGGAAACGATTAATCATCCCTTCATCTCTCGTTTTACCTCATTTCTCACACCGCACCTGGGAAATTCCCAAAACTCCAGGCCATTCTTCATGAAAACAACAATACCAAAAGTAGAAATCTTGTTATTCAGAAAGTTGTGTATATATATATTATTCGAGACCATGGTTCTTTTAACAATGGCAAATATATATGATTCAAAATAATATATTATATATATATATATGAAATATTCATCAAAGGATTAACACTTTTAATTTTGTTATCCAAAAACTGCTCAAGCTGAAGCGGCACTGCGTGAATGAAATAATGTTCCCTTGGCATAACAGCGCATAGCAATTCGAGAGCCTCGCCGCGACTTGCCATCTTCCCTCTTTCTCTCTTTCTCTATCTCCTTCTTTGGGTAGCTCGAGCGAGGAAGACGTAGGAGCATGCAGTCATTCGTGCGTTGACCATCGGGCAATCCAGATCGGCGGGTGCGCGCGCAGGTGTGGTAACGACCCGCTCGCCCATCCATCCGTCCATCGTCGCGTCGTCTCTTTTTTCTCTTTCCTCGCCTTTCTCTCCCCCTACGCGAGAAAGAGATTTCCTCTCCCTCTCTCTCTTTCTCTTTTTCAGCCTCTCCATTCTCCACTCTTCTCTCTCTCTTTCTCTCTATCTCTTCTACTGACCCCTCGCGAAGGCCAGAAATTCCAGCCTCCTCTCGAAATAGATCGATGACACTCTCGACGACGAAGCATACGCACGCACGCATGCATCGTCTCTCTCGACACGCGCATTCTCTCCGTATCTTGTCTTCTTCTCTCCTCTTTCTCTCTCGAAACTGATGTCTCTGAAATAACCGAGGCGAGGCTCACTCATCGGACTGGGGAATAAGGTGCAACGCACGCACGCGTTCACCAGCACGTCTCTTCTCTACTCCCGCTTCCCCCCTCTCCCCTTCTTTTCGCGTCCTTCTCCCTTCTTCTTTAATCACTCTCGCGCTCCGTCGCCGTATCTTTCCCTCTCAGTCGGTCCCCATTTCCCTTTCTCTCGCTCGCTCGCTCACACTCGCTCGCAGTTGCAACTGCCGTCGCGTCCGACACTGTCTCGAATGGCAGTGGAGGTCATACTATATTAAGATTGAACTCCACTGACACTGCGGCCCAACGGCGTTTGTTCTCCTACTCTCTCCTTCTTTCTCTTTCTACCGCCGTCCCTCACCCTCTCTTTCTCTTCCGCTTCTCTTTCTGATCACACGCCATGCATTCTTTTTCTTCGGACTCGAGCAGCAATTCTCACAATAATACGTTCGTTCGTACGGGAAGATTCTCGATGAGAGTCCGGTCGAGATCTCACGATGAAAAATGTAGATTGTGCCAGGCCGTTAATCTTCTATGGAAATGTGAGAGAGACGATGATCCTTTGAAGAGCGAGTAAGGACACCCTCGAGCCATACGGGACGACAGGCGCACGATCGCCGGTGTCTCCGGAAGCATATCGAGCGATATATCTTTTACAAGTCTACACGATAAAACTTTACTCCCGCTGAAATAAGCGAGAATTACCGCGCGAATATTATTATGGAAAACGAAGCGCTGCGCGGCGCAACGGCGAAGCGCATTTATTCTACTCCCAATGATTCATTATTAGTTTGCGAGAAAACCGCCATCGTTCGGGACTTATGCGGCCGGCAGTACGTATATAATTACGCGATATTGGATGTCACGATATTAACGAGCCGCAGTGTGGATATAATGGGATGCGCTGCCCACCGTGGAAGCCGCTCCGCCCAGAATCCCTCTTGCCCGACTCCAAAGGGTGAGTCATTCGTCGATCGACCTACCTCAAACTCACCGAGCGAAAGAGAGAGAGAGAGAGAGAGAGAGCGCGGACAATACCCGGGAAAAGCTCCAGCCGTGAAACGCCGAGGAAAGAAATGCCTCGGATCTCGTCAGTTACGCAATTCAGCACCAGATGTGACCAATCGACCGTTCCGAAAAATGAGAGACAATATATAAAGGTGTTCCAGATTCGTCGCGCTCGCCCTTCGGTAGAAAGAAAGAAAGGTAAATTTTCTAAAGAATATCGAGTCGATTTTTCCAGGAAAATTTCACCGGATGATATCGGAAGACGCGAATGCCTCTTTGTACAATTCGATTCCCATTGCGTCGCATCTCGTCGTTTCTGTTGCGACCTCCGCTTCCTACCGCTCTTCGCTAGTTTTCTATATCTCCTCCTCATATTTCTTATCTCGTCCTCTCTCTTTCTCTCTTTCTCTCTTTCTTCACCTTGCCAACACTCGCCACCAGATTATTACAGTCCCTCTCGTCCGCCTCCAGCGGAGAGCCGCGTTCTCGACCTCCAGTCTCGTTTGCGCGCCGCGATAACCCGCGTATCCACCTGGGATTTATATTTATCGAATGAAAATCAACCCCGATCAAACATGCGCATATTCGCACACGCAGGAGGGAGTCCGCCGTGGACTACCGGTCGCGTAAAGTCGCAACGAAGAAAAGGGACCCTCTCGAGCCGGCGTCGAAAAAATGCGCCGCGCAGGGAATCGACATTACACCGGGCCCATAAATAATCCCTGCTAAAAGAATAATTTAACGCCACGAGCGGCTGAGATCGCCGTGGCTTCCAGTGCACGACTAGCATTTCCTGTTTCAACCGCCAATGAGTAGAAGCGCGAGATTATTCTCGCGTTTCCCCGCCGCTTTGCTAATTTATGTCCTCTCGGTGCCGTTTTCATAAATTCAAGTGTGTGGGCATCGGTTACGTCGGTTATTCTGCGAAACCTCCCCCCCCCTCTCTCTCTCTCTCTCGTTGCTCTCTTTCGCAGCTTTCAACTTTAGATATATATATATATATGTATATGTATAAAAGTATCCAAAGGGATAATATTGGAAAACAGTCGGAGTCAATTAGCGTGTCTGTTTATTTTTAGAGTAACGCGAGTGGAACCCGCGACGAGTTTGTGCACAGACACGCGCGTGCTGGTTCGCGCGCGGAGAAAATCGCTCGAGAAACGTGAATAATGCGCACCACGCGAACCGATTGCGAAATCCCTCGAAGGGGAGGCAATCTTACGCAGCGACCGTCAGTACATTTGTTTAACTCTTTTATTGGGATATATACGATCCAGAGAAAATTGCGCGCGAGGTCGATCGTGCCCTGAGGAATATTCTAGATCCACGCTTAAAGACGCGACACGCGGTCATGCATAAAATGTGCTCCAGCTCATTCGGTCGGACGGCGACATTGACGCGGCAATTTTGTCCGACCGAATGCGAAATTTATTTCGATGAGAACGCGAAGCGAGAACGTGTCGGGTCACCTCGTTAAAGGAACAAGGTCGCGATACGCAATTTATACGTCGCGCGAGATCGACCGCTCTCTTTGAGGAAGCAGCGAAAGCGGATGAAAAAAAGCTCTCGCGAAGCGACAAAGATTACGATAGAAAAAAAAGGAGAGACTTTTGCAAATTAATTTCGCGCTTTTAATACTCATCTTCTAAATGAACGCAGTAAGACGTTTGACGTAATACGATATCGCGATACGATACGATTAGCGCGAGTCATGGTGAACTGGAAAAAAAAGATGGAAAGAGATCGAAAGACGAAGAGGCGAGAGAAAAGCACGACGAAGAGAGAAGGAAGAAGGATAAAAAGAGCTTGTGGGCGAATTTACAATAGTAAACTCTAAAGCATGTGCGCATATTCCGGCATTAACGAAACAAAAGTTCATTCATTTTTATCTCAATTTAAAAACAACGAAGCTTTGAGAAATAGGATATGGAAAATTTAACTTTTAATTAATAATTTAAAATTAAAATTTAACTTCGAAAATTTTTTTCGGATATTACGATTTGAACAAAAATTTTCGCAATATAAAAAATTGTTTAGGAGTTAAATCAAGGGAAAAATTAAGCTTGGCGATTGTTTGCAACTTTGCGCTCGGAAAATCATGACTTGCAATAAAATTTAACTATCAATTTTATCTTTAAAAGGAAGGTATCCTTCGTTAGACGCTATTATCTAAAAACGGGTAATAAAATTTTCACTATCTCGGCAATTATTTTCCACAGTCGTCGAATCTATTTGAAAACGCTCGACGACGATAAAGCCGAAAAGAGATTTAGCAAGCACGTTCGTGCAATCCGGATGATAAGAGCTGCGAATTGGGAAACGCAGCTACGTTAGAAAGTCACGCGTGGGTGAACCAATTTAATGTCAAAACGCGCTCCGGCCGGCCCACGCCGTCGCGCCGCGTATCTTTCCCTCCCCTCTCAATCTTTCTCTCGTCCCGCGGGAGCGTTACACACACGCCACGCGGATGCGTTACGGGTGTATAGTACGTCCATTCATCGAGCGCCGAGACAAGGCTCGAAAGAAACTTCGAAGATAGCAAAGATCCGTTGAATACGCCCCTGATTTTGAAATGTTACGGCTTCAAAAAATCGCGAATGCGACATTTCAGTGCGGTCCGATAGCAACATAGAAAAAACATTAATTTCAAATCCACAATATTATTCTCATATATAAGCAAAAATATAAAATCTTTAAAGAAGATTTTGTATTTTTGCTTATATATGAGAATAATATTGTTGATTTGAAATAAATATTTTTTCCGTGTACATTTCGCGTTCGATAATATTCAATGCTCCGTTTTTGACATCTTGCGATTAGTTTTAATATACTAATATAATTATATACTAATTTCTTCTACGATTAATTTTTATTAATCCATCACTGTCAAAAATATTTCTAGATACCGCGCGATATTAAGTAATATCAATGTTTACGATACTCGATACAGCGTGAATGAAATTATCATTATCTAGATAAATATCTGTTTCTTCGATGCGCGACTCTTTTTTTATTCTGTTTCGTCGGCGCGACGCGATCGTCCATGAAACGTTTTCTTTTTTTTTCCATTCTCGACCTTCCCGTTCACGAAGAGAATCGATATTGGGCAATATGGCTAGACTGCATTAATTATCGTCTTTATATAATGAATCACGATATACTGCAGCCTGCGAAATATTCATATTGCACGACTGATTTTTTGGATTTTACGTCACTGGGAATTTGAGCGAACGGATGCGTTACACATTCGTAGAACGCACGTTGTGCAAAGACACAATGTAGAGGGTGATCGAGAGAATACTATACTATGTTATACTGTACTATACTATACATATATAAATGTATGTAGTTTCGTGATGCTCTACCCTCTTTTTCGAGCGTTATCATCGTGACTCACGCTAAAGCGGGGAGACAGGCTTTCTAATCGAAACACAATCGGAGACAGCGCAATAATAAAAACGCCTTTTCCTCACGTTGTTCAATTTGTCAATACAAAAAATTCTAATTTAAATCCATGTAAATGTTGTTGATTCGACAATAAAATAAGAGAACAAAGTTGTCAACTGCAAGACGAACGCAGAAGAAAAGTGTTGAGAATCACTGTTCACTAACTCATTCAAGAAATACAATTTACATTCGTCATTATTAAAACAAGAAAATAAACAATAAAAAATTACAAAGTAGAAAATATACCTATATAAGAGACAAAGACAGAAACGGAGTATCGGAAAAATATATTTTTATTCAGCGCGATATGATAACGCGACGCGCGACGTCGCTCGCTTATTTTCCACACTCGGGTCACATTGCGAAATTATTATTATAGTACTAAGGACGAGGATGTCCGATAATTCTGGCTGCGATAACGCTAACCCGCCAACTTATCAGTAAAAGAATTAACGTCGATTATTCCGAAGG
Source organism: Tetramorium parvispinum (assembly GCA_011638315.1). Taxonomy (NCBI): domain Eukaryota; kingdom Metazoa; phylum Arthropoda; class Insecta; order Hymenoptera; family Formicidae; genus Tetramorium; species Tetramorium parvispinum. The sequence goes on along the minus strand of VBVR01005184.1, from coordinate 1,474 downwards.
AAACACAATGTCCGACATACGTTCCACAAACTGCTCCAGTTATTAAATTGTCGCATTGTCAGCAGTGCACGGTCAAATTGGAAAACTTGCGAGACTCCCAGACGCCCGAAAACGCATTTCCCTGAACGGTGAAAACGTACGAAAATTGAATTAATTATTCGCGTATACGCAACGGGGTTATCATTCCGTGTCGCCTAACCCTCCTCGTCTAACCTTAACCGACGAGCCCTCACGACGGCACATAAACGCACGCGCGCACACACACATACACGGCGATTCAACGTTATATGTACATACGCACGCTGCCGACGAGACACGCGTGGCTTATCGATCACTCACAGAAACAGCCCTCGTGTAACAGGCCCGACCGGTGTTTCCAGCCTGAGATATTGACCTAACAGTGAATCATCCGCGACCATACTACACCAGTGTAGTCGTTATGTAACATACATACATATATATATATATATATTACATACATTTGATGTAACGTTCGGTGCAATACTCGGCACAGACGCTCGCGAGTAAGTTTTTCGCTTTATTCACCGCGGCAATTGTGCCGAGTCGCGTTCACGTCGTCCGGCGCGATTAAAAACGGCCGATTAGATCAACGGCTAGCGGTCGTCGCCTCTCCGTGGTCAATAATTCATTTGATTATACATATATCCGCGACGCAGGCCGTGCGCGACTCGCGGTGCGCGTGGCGAGGCCGAGCCGCGCTGCCGCGGATATCTCGCACGTGCGATAAACGCTGCTGCGATACGCACTGTCTTCATTGTCCTCCCATTCAGTCGTTACGCCGTTGCGCGAGCATCGCAGAAAACGGTGCGCGGAGTCTTGGAGCCGTATACGCTTTATCTACCGGGATGACACCCCCTTCGAGCAGGTCAACAACGGGAGGAGACTGTGTATCGGGGTATTGCGCGAGTAAGTGCATCACGCTGTTGATTACGAGGCCGTCGTCGCCGCCGTCGCGAAAGATTCTCGGACAATTTCACGCCTCGAATAATTTCGTATCCTTTACTAACCTCCCATGTAGGATTTGCCGAGGTAGGATTACTAGCCTCCCATGTAGGATTTGCCAACGTGGACATTGTTCGGTGCGTTATCGCATATCCAAAATTCGGACGCCTAAATTCGGCCAATATTCGGCCAAATATCTTGTCACCAACATTGGTAATTATATTAAAGGCCAATATTTGGGTCAACATTAATGAACCTACTTTGGCATTTGTACATAAAACCAATGATTGGCCTATGATTAAAGATCCAACGTTGGCAAGTCGATTCTCAACTATTGTTCGGACCACCATTGACTAACCGATCTTGGTGTATATATTCTATTTTAACTCGTGTAAGTTTCGCCCACACGCCGCTAGGTGTCACAAGGACCATGAGTTTTCTCGTAAATAAAATTCACTTGGAAACATATATAAGTAAGTCTAAGACGTATCTTTTATTAAGTAAATTTACT
>VBVR01005183.1:0-12691 GCA_011638315.1 Tetramorium parvispinum | reverse complement strand
CCCTCCCTCCCACCGCGGCTTCCCCCGCGGGAAGAAAACTCGCCTTTGACCTAGAAAAATACGCGACACCGAGGCGATCCACGAGTCTAACGACTCTATCTATTTTTTTCCCCCGTATCGTTCGAAGGCGGACAGGAAACGCGAGCGACGGATGCGGTGGGCAGCGAGAGGAGGAGGGACGGAAAAGGAGAAGGAGAGCGCGAGAGCGGAGAGGCGAGTACAAGTGAGACGAAGTGTGATGGAGATGGAAGAAAACCGAAGCCGACAGGATATGGAATATCGCTTCCGCGATACCGGAAAATTGTCGCGCGAATTTTTCCGCGTTGACTAATTCGATGTAATCGTGCAGCGCATCATGCATCACTAGCCGATCTAATTATAGCGATTATACAGTAATAATCTCTAGTAGACAGCATGGACTTTTCAGTTTTTATTTATTTACGTTCCTTCGTCTGCCGTAAGTTACGAGTTTTGGCAAACTCCATGTCTCAAAGTGCAAAGGGCATGATTTTTTCCTAAAATCGTACGAGAAACGTGATCTCTCTCTCGGCAATTAAAGTTTCATATCTAGCTTTATAGTTAATGATTTATATAACGTTCAACAATAGAATCGTAAACTTTGATTTATAGACGAAGGTTCGAAGCTTGAAATCTGCGCGCGTGTTTTCAGAGAAGCTCCGTTAATTCTGTCCAAATTGTCAATGCTGATTCAAGCGTGTCGCAACTTTTTGCGATATAACTTTGCGATATTGGCAGACCGCGTCACCTGTATCATTTTAATGCCGTCTGAGTCTGTGACTCACGTGCCACTGGGAAGCGCTCGAATACGTACTTAAGAGCCGAGTACGATCGCACGATAAAAAGTGGAGTAAGGCCGCGCGCGGCGTCGCGAATGTTAATTTACGTAGGAAAGAGCAACGTTTCCCGCCAATGCACGCGTTCGATAACCGATGAAAACTACTGCCGGCGCTTTATCTGCGATGATAATTTCGCGAGGTCGCGAATAATTACCGCCGCGCATCGAAAGACGACGGCACCCGTCGTCGTTGTCGCCATAATTGCAAAACAAACATGCGAAAAGACAAGCGCGACGCAACTTCCAGCATAAAGAAAATTACAAACTGTGCGTTAACATTATCGTTCGTTTCATTTTGTAACGTTTATTTTTGTAGTGCCTGTTTTTCGATGACAGTCGAGAATGAAATGTGCAGCGCACAATCGATATTTATCTACGAGCTTTTTATCAGTTTCTTCACAGTTACAAATATCATTCTATTAATCTATCGGAACGGTTTTGCCTCGAGTGTTTAAAAATTTCACCAGATACAGATCTAAAAATAATTTTGTTGGGCACTCAAGCCGATTTCTAGAACGTCAAATTCTTCTCGTATTATTATCACCATGCTTAAGCGTCCTACATATTTATTTTCAAATTTGACTTAACTTTTTTATATACTTGAACGAAACCTTTCTTTCTCTATAATGTCCATTTCTACCAATGCAGATTAATTTTAATCTCGGTTTAACTTACTTTCTACACTGAGAGAAAAACATAGTTACTTTTGTCCTCAACTCCACAATTTTATAATATTTCTAACAATAAATATGATAAACTTAATGCAACATTATGTTAACCATAATTAATGTTAGAAATATTATAAAATTGTGATTAAGGACAAAAGTAACTATATTTTTCTCTCATTGTCAGTGTAGAAAGTAAGTAACCTTTAGAGGACCGCAAAGCCACTATAATGGCTTCATATAATTACTTATCTATCTTTTAAGTATATACAAAAATATATATGTCTGTGTACTTTAAACATATATTAAATACTGTTAATAATATTAACCAGAGATTGGATCGCGGTGCAATCTTCCTTCCTTCTTCCCAAGCACGTGCAACAACCAAGTATTGTTTCTCTATGTATGTGATAAGGTTTTTTCTATAATATACTGATCAATCAAATCATTAAAAATATTCAAATCTGACTTCGTAATCGTAATTAGTGATCTCAAAACCCTATGTAAATATTTCATTTTCGAAATTAGAGAATTTTTCATTTTTCTTCTCCTTTCGGGACCGCAAAGCCACTACAGTAGCTTGAGCTTCGACAAGCACTTTGTATAAAACAGACATATATATTTTTTGTAGAAAAAAAATAGATACAAACATATAAAACAATCAAGTTTCAAGTTTAATGGTAAATAGATAAAGTCGTTAAAGAATCATCTGTTTGAGAAAGTTTTGTTAGAATCGCAAACGTCTCATCCAAATAATAATCATTGCCGACACACAATATTATGCTATCGCACTCCGCAGCTGCAAAGCTGCGAGATACAGCCAGCGAGTTTGTGACAATAGTGTCTTATGCGAAAGAGGTGTCGTTCGTTCAGAATGACGCGATGTTTGCACGTGAAACGATGGATCGGACGAAAGTATTCCTATGCTGAATCGATTAGGCTATTAACAGAGATTTTATTATTTATTGTGCGCGGATGAATCAGGTTGCCGAAGCGGCTCGTATGTCCCGCTCGAGCACGCAATGCCCGGTGCATAAACTTATTACTCACGCGCGCACGTGTCCGCGGAATATATTACCGAACATTGCTATTATTAAGATTACGTGGTAACGTATTCGCGAATTAAATCAGCACGTTAGGCACGACCGGGTTGATAACCGCGTTATACTCACTCAATATTGAGTAGGGCGACAATTGCAATCGCTGTTGTTATTCTCACGACAATGTCGAAGAATAAATGTAAAAATAAAAGGGAAAAAAGGAATCACATTTTTCCAATTGATTCGTCTATTGAATTCACGAGTTGATTCAAGTTATCGTTCATTTTAACGCTCCATGGAAAAATCTTCTGTTGCAAATGAAAACACGAGCTGTTATGTCAGTGAAATATTTCGATTAGTAATAATTGGAAAAGTAAAAAATATTTTGCTTAGAGAAACAAACTCTCAATATTAAAATTAATATTAAATTGACAAAATAAGATAATATTAAAATAATATTAAAATTAATATTGAATTGACAAAATAAGATTATTAATTGAGAGCTAAACGCAGTTATCGACGTATGTTGGTATAGTAGTATTTAATAAATAATAAATCTTCCTTTGTTAACCGTAACCACTAGTTTACACGCCTTCATATACACGTTTTCATATATTGACTTGTTAGTTTGATTTTAACTTACATGATAATTTTTATTAATTTTTGAATATTCTAATCATAATTATATCTTCGCCTATTTCATCAATTTAATTAAAAATTTATTTCAATTAGATTAAAAACTAGAAATTGAAACATTGCGATACACTTGTCCCCTGGAACTATTTTTTTTTTTAAAGCATGCGCGCGACGTATATTATCGACAACGATCGCGGGGCGCATATGCGCGATCGATGCGTGAGACAAGAATTCATGAGATGCATTATGGATCGCTTCTCAGAAGGCTTTACGTTCGCGAACGTCGGCGATTCATTCATCCGTGCGGGAGTTACGATGGTAAACGAGGACAGAGAGCTGAGCGCTCCGTGTCGCGAGCGCGTTAACAATTGCATGTACGGTAAATAAGCGCGATGCCGCAGAGTCACCCGCGCCGCGGCTCGCTCCCGTCCGAGTCGATTTGCCTCAAACGTGTCGTTAGCATTTAAACGTTCATCTAGCGCTTATAAATGACGCGCTCGATAAATTTTCATAATCTGACTCACACCTTCAGCGGGTGAGATCGTGCGTGACGCTCCGAGAAAACACCGCGATCCACGTGAGCGCGTGTTGTGTTACCCGAGTCAGTTTTCTAGAACTATGCCGGTCTTACGCGATTTCTGCGCTTGGCTTGAATTTTACGCTAGTAAAACGACTGCCAGTCTCGAGTGTCAGAGGAAACATGCTTAGGAAAAAATAGCTGGCATTAAAACTAATTTCTCAAGTTCTTAAAGTCAAGCTAAAAGAAGTTGGATGAAAAAGTCGAACCCAACTAAATGAATTTATAATGCGAATTAAAACTTATTGTTAGTTAAGAGAAATAAGAATGAAAAATTTCTCAAATCCTTGCTCAAGTTCGATGAAGTTAGGTGAAAGATTCGAGATAATTAAACTGTGATAATTAAACTGTGAATTCGCAAATGAGATATAAAACCCAAAATATTACACTTTGTTTGCATGCATAATAAACAAGAAAAAGAAAAGAGAAAAATTAGCACATTACACTGAGAAAAAAATATAGTTACTTTTGGCCTCAACCACAATTTTACGATATTTCCAGCAATAATTATGGTTAACATAAAGATGCATTTAGTCAAGTTAATCATATCTATTGTTAGAAATATTATAAAATTCTGGTTGAGGCCAAAAGTAACTAAATTTTTCTCTCAGTGTATGTTAACATGATTATTAAAACTATATTATTATTCTATGGATGACGCTTAACAAGTAACGTTGTACGTTCAGAAGAAGGAATTATAAAATTGATGAAATTAATTTAAATAAAAGAAGAAAGTAATTTTCTTTAATTACAATTTTCTTACTTAACAGACAAAACCGTTGGCAAGTCGTACGTTAATTTTTGTCTCATAGTTCCTATTATTTAACGTAGAATCGAGTGCGGAGGATTTTTGCGGGTAGTTTGGCGCGCCGGGGTGAAAAGTACGCGTCAATTTCGCGAATGATTTCCTCTCTCCGCTAAAGATGGCCACGCCGCGTAGCGCCGCGCCGGCGTGATCAATACTCCCCGTCTCGTGTACAGTTTGGGGCCTGGTAGCTACATTCTCTGCCAGCAACTCGCCCTCCCTCGGAGGAGGAAAAGAGGGTTTATGACTCGCGTTGTCGGGCGAATCTACCCCACGATATCGGCAAGCTACGTAACGATTTTATTGCTTTCGCAAGCACCGCGCAGGCTTCACCGAGTTCCGTCGTGTGCTTTCGCGACCGGAACAATCATTCGCATTGCGTCATAACGGCGAGGTTTCGTGCCAACGCTTCTCGATCCAATTCCAAAGCAATGTCGAATTAATTGAATTAAAATATTCCAAACACAAGTCCGCAATCGCGCAAGTTCATATAATTCGCGTGGATTTCGCGACTTGAGACGTAGCCAGCAGCCACTTTTGAACTTATTATTATTATTATTATTGGATTCCTGCACGTAACTTTTTAATGGTACATAAATCCCATCTTAAAGAAAACGTAAATATCTAAAACGTGTTGAACAAAAAACTTCTTCAATCAAAATTCAAGTCTTCCAAGCGTCAAGTTTTCCAAAAGTTCAAAAATAGGATTCAAAAAGTATCATCCGTATTTCCCAAGAATGCGAAATAATCATTGTCTCACATTTATAACGCCGGGAATATCGCGGAACTTCCACGCGATACGATTTTCCGCGAATTCTCAGCGTATCAGATCGATAAGGATCAGTAAACTCAGGGAAAGAAAGGAATGTCGCGAATTGAAAAAAGACTGTGTAAGACAATGTTTTTTTGCATGTTTCACGCGCAATTAATAATTAATCATTTATCTTAAAAAAATCTTAATTTGATCTGACTCTACTCTTAAATACAAATTTATAATTATTGCACATACGTTACATATATAAAAAGAATATAAATGATCGCAAAAATACAAATACTTGGATCTTTTTGCACAAAGGATTCAAAGTTTATTTTATCAAACCGTTATTCCTTCCTTCTCTCCGGTCTTTCATTTTTTTTAATCATTTAGTTTCCTTCGCGGTTCTTCTCCAATTCGGTTGGCAGTCAAGACACGTCGGGACAATGAAAATACGACGGACAATTAACGGGCAGGCTTTAAGGATAATTATCTGCAATTAAACGATCTGTGTTTTCTCGGCCGTCAGTCCGTGAAGATAATCGCGCGTCGCGAAAGCAAACGTTTATTTGCACGTTCGTCGCTTCTCTTAGCACTGCTTAGCGTTTCATGTACGCCGAAATTTACAATATTTCCGCGAGCACAAACACGAGCGCGCTCCCGGCAAACGATCGCTCTGATAGCGCCAGGCTGCTTTGATAGCCGCCAAGGAAACTGCAGCGAGTCGAAATCGTGACCGCAGAAGTCGTTTCGCACTCGCGGAAATCACGTTGAAAACGCGATAGCGCCCTATGTATAATATATTCAGTCGAACACGCGTATGCATTTCTCGACCTCCAAGCATAGCGTTTAACTAAAAAAAAAACTCGAGTAGATAAAAATTTAACATCAGTTTGCGGACAACATGAAGCGACCGACTGTAGCGATCGTATTAATAGAGAGTTCACCGCTTTGCAAAACCATTCCGAGCGTGGAGCTTCTGTTTTTAACCAAAGACGAAATTGTTCTTTGTTCAGGGTAGATTTAAAACGTGATTGCTCCTTATTGCAACTTTGTAATATTTAAATTATGTTATATTATATTTTAGCAACTCTCGTGTCCTCTCGTGTTAGACTTTTAAAAATAAAACTGAGCAACGTTCGTCGACGAGATTTCTCGGTCCTATAATGCATAAATTTAAATTATTTACCTTGTTTCTCGTTAAATCGTTGTCGATGTTTGCATGCGCGTCGATTCGTCAGAAGACACGTCTAAATTTAACGTTTATTGGCAACCGCTCAACAGCTGATGAACTTCACCTCTCCATTAGACGTTTAACACATTCAACTTTCACGCGCACACGCACACTTCGAAAAAGGAGCTCTTCTGCCGATATATTTATTTTAAAGTTTTAAATAGTTTCTTTACACAACTTATCGCAACCGCGACGCGTTATCAACCGCGATCAGCCTCAAGTCAGCGTAATCCACGACCGCAAAGTGTACAAACACCACCGAGGGGAGACACACACGTCCAGAGAGACGCGTGAATTCCCTCCTCCGGAATTATGTTTATTTCTTCAGAACTCGCGCATTCCCTTGACCGGCTCCATCGTCGAGAAACGTATTTAGCACGCGCCGTAAGAGCAGCAACGTGCGCTTTGGCCGATGACCGGCCCTGCAATGAGCATACATATAATTCGCACGAAGGAACCGATGCCCCAGGCCGTCGTATCACCGTCTATACATAGCGCGGCACGCGCGACGCGCAGACGCCTGGTGTGTGTCCCGGCGGTCTATACCACGGTCGGAATATATAAAAAAAGGAAGCAGAATATTAGACATTCCTCTCCTCTTCCGCGCTCCCCTCTTCGAGAAACGTTGGAAAAAAAAAGGTCTTCTCGCGATCGTCCGTCGACGTCCATCGTTTCCTCCTTCTGTCACGTTCCCCAGCGTTTCGAGTCGAAACGACCATCGTTAGCTCTCGGAAGAAAGAACGAGCTCTTTCTCTAGAGTGCCCGTGACCTAGATAAATACGAGGGGACTCACGAAAATAGCTAAAGATCGGGCTTTCAGAAATGAACTACGGCTCTCTGACTGACCTACCTAATACCCTCGCTAAAGCACGCGGTTCTATCGACGCCTTTCAAATTGTAATGTTAAATGGCGGAACCGATTACATCTCTTCGTCTTTTGTTTAGCGATACTCTTCTCGATATCTCGAATTCGAGAAGTAAAAGCTTCAGATTTGCGAGGGTTACAAAAATTTCATGAATATGAAAATCGTTAACCTTTTGAAGACTGGTGGCTCTTCAAAGAGCCAGGACATTTTTTTCGATAAAGAGATGAGATCTCTTGTTGAAAGTTGTTATCGAAGAATTTTAGATGGTTCATTTTTAATAAAAAAAAATAGCCAGACTTCAAAGAATTAAAAAGCAAAGATATCAAGAAGATAGAACAAGATTTAGGGCTGGTTCTTCCAAATTCTTGATAAGCTAACTAATAGTTAAATTATATGTCTGAACTTGTCTAATTTGAAGATAAAACCAAGATAGACACATGATTTAACTATTAGTTACCCAGCAAACACAATATAATATACGTGTTGTGTAACAGTTACATTGTTGAGTAGGAAATTACAACTAATATATACGTTACATGTAAAACATTTGCTGGGTTAGCTTACCAAGAAGTAGGAAAAACCAGCCCTTTAGTGGTTTATGTATGAATGTCTTTAAATAAATAGTATTATATGTGCAATTAGTTGTTATAAATATATACGATGTTTGAATGTAATAATTATACCTATACGTAATTGTTTTACTTGTATATTTCTTTTGTCTTGCCGTGCTTCATTTCCTAACTCTTCAAAGGTGCGTTGACACGAGCCATAATTATGACGCGAGGGTTGAAGGCCAGTCGCCGTAAATCAATTGAACGCAAATTCGCGCGCCATTTTTGGATGAACAATTGATTCTCAATATACTCGAGGGAATCTGATAATTCGCTAGCGCTCACCTTGCGAATCACGAAGGTGTAGATAGCAGCGTCAGAATCCCGAACGGAATGCTCGGTAAAGATGCGGCGTTCGCTAAACGAGGTACTTGGCGCCGGGAGTCGAGGCGAGACTAAGCCAGTCTTCTTTTCGAAAAATAATAATTAAAGTGATTCATTCGCTACAGCGCCCTGCGTCGATATCCCTAGCTGCGACATTACATAATCGGTCTTTCTTCTCGAAATGAATTTGTATGGCGCTCGGTCGCATATCCGCTGCGATACGATAAGAAAGAATGAGATCCAGTCCGAGAAGCAGTAAGAGGAGGTCAGGGGACACAACGCTTCACGGAAAGGAATTGATAGAGAGCGCATTATCTTCCTAACAACTTGTCGTCGTGATTCATTCCATACGTGGCGTATACGTATATATATTGATCTTACGTGTATGCATTTTAATGAACAGCTAGAAGACATTGATAACGAGATTTAATATCAACGACACCAGAATTCATTGCTCCCTAAAATATAATATATATAACGTTGTCCAATAAAAATCTAAGTAAAATAAGTTAATAAAAAGTAAAAATGGAGAAAAACGTTATTGAGAAATTCATATATATTTAATGCTCTGTTCTACTAAGAATTGTTCAAAATTCTTACTTTTATATTTTTGTTCAACTTTTCCAAAGAAATTGTTCCCTCTGTGTACTTTTTTTCTTTTAGATTGTGTTTGTGTAAACTGCACACGTATATACTTTTCACTTTTATAAATTGTGTAAAATCAGCAAGAATTCTATCGGAAAGGAAAAAGTAAAGCTCTTTCCTTCCGACCCATTATTTTCGTTTCACATCTCAAGAATGTACGGTCGTTATTGCCCTTCATCAAGGATAATATCGATTCGGCAATACGCAAGCGTACATCCCCACGAAATTGGGTTGAGTCGTGCTGTCTGGTTTTAGACGTGGTCCACGTTGTCTAGGGTCGATAGCGCAGCTGTAGATATAGATTCCGGAAGTAGGTCATCGCGAGAAGACCCCCGATTTTAAAAATGTTTAATCGAATGAAACGATAGAAACCCATAATTTGAGAGATTGAATAAATATTTTGACCATTTAACACCTCGAATTTTGCAAAAAGTGTATAAACGTTTAAAACATTAAACGCGAATATTGCTGATATATTCGCCGCAATATCACCAGCACGCAATCAGTTACCACCGAATGAATGTGTATCTAGCGTTTGCGAAAGTATCAAGCTAATAATGTTCACGAAAGCGATCGGCAGTAAGTAGTAAACGCCCAGCTTAGTCAGACACGAGATTTCGTCTCACTGCCTGTTGGCGACTCCACGCCGCTTATTTTCCCGTGCACACATATATCGTTTCGCGTTGCAACAACAAAGTTGCTTGTACGTGACTCGATATTTCACTCGCGCGACCTGGTCGGATCATGTTCCATACCAAAATTCCGTTAGCAAATCGTTACAGTATAACCGAAGCGACGGGAACGGGACGTACACTGCTTCGAGTTATCAAAGTGTAAACGTTCGATTTAGAAAGAGAGATTAAGGTACACTGACGAAATTTACATTGCAACGATAAACGCCGCCACAGGATGTATTTCAATTTAACACGATTATCTACTGATTTATCGCGGAAGAAGCAAAACGATTTTTTTATCTTACGAAATATAGCGTAATGTATTTTAAATTATTATTTTAAATTAATTTTAAAAAATATTGAGGGAGACGATTTATCACGTTTCCCGATAATAATTTTACAGAAAAATTATTATTGGGAAACGTGATGTATTATCTCCCTCAATATTTCTTTCCCTTCAAAAAAATCGACTCTAGGATTTAACGGAGGAAAAGTTAAAAAAAAGTCGATACTGCATTTAAAGTCGATAACATTTATTTGCTGCGCCCATCCTCGCAATGGAATAATTATAATTTAATTTATTTTTTAATTTATTTTTTGCATTTTGTTATTATCAATTATAAAAGTAAGCAAAAGATATTCTTCCTAATCTTATACTTTAACTCAAAATTTATACGTGTAAAAGCTAAAAGGGAAAGAAATATTGAGGAAGACGATTTATCACGTTTCCCGATAATAATTTTACAGAAAAATTATTATTGGAAAACGTGATAAATCATCTCCCTCAATATCTCTTTCCCTTCAAAAAAATCGACTCTAGAATTTAACGGAGGAAAAGTTAAAATTAAATGTTGCCATTGCAACTTTTGAAATTACTCAGTACTAATTAAATATATGTGTGCGTCATGTATATGTGTATTATCTGTATTTATCTTATTTAATATCATTAGTATCAAACACAAATTGCTCTCTGAATGAACGATATACAAATATCGAATGTAAGTACGTGTAATAATATAGTGTCATTATATAGGGCTCTGTCCGCTCGCAGGGCACGCGAAATGATCCGAGACTGAACTTAATGATACGCAAGAAACTTTCTCGCGTAATTGAGATGAATCTCGGCTGAGGACGTCTTGATTGAATACAGCAGACGTTCAATTAGTCTGGGCATTAATTGAGTGTATCAAATCCACAAGATAATTTCGTTTTTAATGTATTTTGCGAACCTTCGCGGAACAGAATTTTTAATTCAAAATTCGCTTACTTCATTGGGCCGCGGAATAAACGTAATACCGGAAACTATAAATTAAGCACCATTGATAATATCTAAATGAAAACGGAGCATGTAATTACCACGTCAATAATAGTTCTTTACAATCATGATTAATTGCGACTTCGTAATATTTTCTCGCTTATAACAGCTGTTTGAATTGTCGTATATGATGAGAAAAATTCTCTTAAGAACATTACAAAACCATGAATAACGGGTATCAACGATAACATGAAAGAGATATTTGATATCAAACTCACCCTCAATGTCGCTGATGGACAAAGTTATTTCGGTCTTGCGGCAAATATCGATCACTTTTATCAAACGCCGCTGAACATATTAAAATGTTACAAGATTTCCAACTACCAATTTAACAAAAAAAACTAAATAAATTTTTTCTAATGAAACTAACGGAAGCATGATGTATACATCATGCTTCCGTTATATCCTCGAACGTTGGAAATCAATGCGATACTGATTAAAGATCATACACAGTCGCACTAGCCAAATAGTTAACCCAGAAATACCTTTCTTTTTCTCATCAGTGTACGAGTCCTTCGTAACGTGTTCATTAGCTTCGACAAAAACCGTGATAAATCAGCTCGGAAAGAAATAAATTCTTTACCTGATCAGGGTCAACCTTTCGCCTTATATACGCACCTTGCATCGCTCATCTAAATTTGCAGATGGCTGGACCATAGATGATTACAGCAGATGACTGCAGCCAGAAATTTAATGTATATCCTGATGAGAAAAAAAAGGGGGAAAAGGAGATAAGACGATGAAGCAGATAAAATGACGGATTATCAATTTTCTCACTGATAACCGGTTGGCACGGATCATTGCCAGTAAAGATATTTGACAAAAAAAATTATTTTCTGAAGCCAAAAGAGACGAAATTGCCATATTCTCGAAACAAATTAAATTAGAAAAGAATTTAAATTGATTTATATTCTAAATAAATAAATATTTTATTTGTAAATATTGTCAGATAAGCAAAGGTAACAGATAATTGAAACAAATTTGTGTCGGAAAAAATGAGAATATATGTGATATATTTTTGTGATTTTCCAAACATTACCTTGTAATTAATTTTTAAAATATTCCTTAGACATACTATTATTTTTTATAAAATAAGAAAAAATAGACAAAAAGAAACGCCCAACGTGGGGCTCGAACCCACGACCCTGAGATTAAGAGTCTCATGCTCTACCGACTGAGCTAGCCGGGCTTGACTATTATTTCTTTTAGAATGTCTTTTCAGGCACTAGAAGCATCTATTGAAACATTTTAATTAAAAATATTAAATTAGAAAAAATGAAAAATAATTTAAATTGAAATTACAGTTAATCTATATCACAAGGAGATACTATTAACTCTGGATAAATTTTCGTGACCATGAAAAAGATCTCAGGGATTCGAAGAAAATTCAAAAATATTAACGTTATCGACTATTCTGGCTGTATCAAAGATAAATCAACAAATGTTTTAATTTATTGAATTATTGATTTGTCATCAATAATATACAAAATATCATCGTTCTTTTAAATAGCTAAATCTTTTATTACATAACTCTCTATAAATTATGAGAGAGAAAAACAAGAATTATAGGTTGCGTTCTTAAATTTGCAACAGATGTAGCTGGATGCATCTCTGAATCGTGTTATCCTTGTTTAACATTTAATGAATAACAAGGATAACACGATACAGAGATGCATCCAGCTACATCTG
>VBVR01005182.1:0-12707 GCA_011638315.1 Tetramorium parvispinum | reverse complement strand
GTGGTAGCACAAGTATTGTGGGATCTGTTTGGATAATTATGTAGGAGTGTGTATGATGGAGTGTTTGTATGTGTTGTGTCAGTGTGCGTATGTGTTTGAGATGGTAAATATTGTGTTGGTATTAGTATATTTTTATTTGAATTGATTTCTGTATTCTTATTCTGCAAAAATCTTTGATACCGGGAGGGAGAACATATTTGAAATAATTGACTTACTTCTTCAGTAGCAGCGGAAGTCTCCAAAGCGGTTCAGCTCAGACTCTCGCAGGAGTAGGTTGCAGAGTTGGAAGAGATGATGTGAGGCTGAGTGACTGAATTAATAACTCACTGATTCTAACCGTGACTGTGATTACAAGTTCAACTGCGATTATAACTGCGCTTTAGTTTCGCAGAATCGCGATTTTTATAGGAGATTTAGGGAGAGGTTGTGACCGAACTATCTTAGATTCGGCGTGATAATATTAATAAAGTGTTATTAAAGTCACTCTAGATTTACGGTCGCCACTCTCCTTTATACCTAGAGAGAAGGTATGGAATGCGGTCAGCTCGTTGTCCCTCGGTATCCCGCTGCGCTGCTCTGCTACCTGAATGTCCCTTTTGCGGTCGGCTGCCGGCTCTCGGTCAATGACTCTCGGGAACAGGATTTGTAATAAAGTGTGACACGTTGATTTACACACACACAATATTTATATTTTCGATCAAAGTACAAATTTATTGTCTTTCAAGACTCTCGCGCTTCGGATGTCTAATCGCGCTTCGAATGTACATTAATCGCACACACACATTCACTCTCGTACGGTCCGCAATCAACGAGGTTTATCGCGTACTGTTCTGACGCGTCGTATTATGCGTTGTACTATCTCCCTTTAAGCTCTCGAATAATTCTTTCTCACGCAATATCTTGTAAAGCGAGTCGCGTGTCGAGCTATCCGCCTTTAAGTATTGACGGCCGAATATTAATTCGGATATATATACGTTCCGCTTGCTTAACAATCGCGCGCATACTTGTAATTATCGCGTAATTATTTATCGCGATATATCGGATGACGCAATACTTTCGTTTACGCGCCGAGCCACACGTCCTTCCGTTTGGGACGTCCGATTCGCAACTCTACTCGCGCACACGCTCTAACCACGCACTGGCGAGATATTATTGTTGTTCGCGTAATTAATTACCGCCGAACTATCGGATGACGCAATTTGATATCTTTAGCGTCGAGCTACACGTCCTCTCGTTTAGACGTCCGAATTGTAACTTCCGGCTTGGCTGTTACTCCCGACGTCTCCTGCACGTTCGGACTTCCTTCCCGCTGCCTGTTGTCTTCCCTCGCGTTGTCCGGCCTCTCTGCCATGACGGGAACTCTGCGGTTTGGCGTTACGTCCTGTATATCAAGGATCGTCGGTTTCAAGGTAACCCTTCCTAAATCTCCGAGTGACCCTCTTTGATTAGCGATCTAATATCAACATTTATTCAGATCTCCTAATAAGGGCATGTTACCGTCTTCTCGGTCCCCTATTGGATAATGAGTTCACCTTGTCGGGTCATAGGTTGCATACGGCTCGCAACCATTTCTTAGAACTCATCTCGTTAGACACTCATTTCTTCTTTGAATTATTTTACTCAGTGATGACAGACTGATGACATATTTATTGCAGTGTTCATATCCGAAAGTAATAACACGTGCCTCGATTCGTAAAATTGGCGGTATAAAAATGAGTTTTAGATGACTTAATTAGTATTTAAAGAAAGAATATTTGAGACTGCCGATTATTCTATGTCAATTTTTATATAATATCGCTATTATTTTATTCTTCGCGAATGGAAGAAATCGTGGAGTCTGCGGACGTAACAATACTTATAATAAATCAATTAAAATAATGAAAGAAAAAACACTAATTCGTTTCAACGAACAAAATAAAAATAAGAACAAAAATGAAATTTGCCTGTTCCACGGAACACTCTCCCCCCGTTGAGAGTGAAATGATCAACAAAAAACAAGTAATGTTTTTATATAAACATCGCGTTGGAATTCTTACAATATTGATCGGATGAATAGTGTTCTATGTTATGTAGTGTGTTTGAGATATACAATGGTAATAATTAATACTAGACGAGAACTACAAAACATTCGGTAGAGGGCAAATTAGTCTCGCTTTGCGTTTGAAAATTCCTTGTGTAATTTTGATGGTCGCGACTCTGACCACACCGTCGTCTCCAGGGTGTAGTTATAATAACTCGACCTAGTGGCCACCGCATACATGGCTGATTTTTGTCTATCAAAATGACAATAGAGTCTCGCTGAAGTCCGGCGTCAGAATTGATCCACTTTTGTCATTTTTGTAGCTCGTTCAAATAATCGATGTGTCACCTGTGCCAAAAATCTTGACGGGCCTTGGATATTAATCGCCTTGGATATTAATGATGTTAAACGATTTTCTGGAATAGAAATGTAATTAATTTCCGGCAGCATCGTGAGAGGTCTCCCTACTAGAAGGTGAGCAGGTGTCAATGCTATTGGGTCGTTTGGATCCGTGGATATGGGGCACAAAGGACGTGAGTTTAATATAGCTTCAATCTCTATGGCTAAAATGTTCAGCTCTTCGTATGTGAATAGAAGGTTGCCAACTATTCGCTTAAAATGGTGTTTAAATGACTTTACCGCTGCCTCCCAGTGAGGCGTAAGGGGCGGATTGAAATGCCACGAAATTTTCTTTGTTGTAGCGAAGTCACCGATTCACGTTTTAAATTCTTCGGATTCGACTAAAGCATACAAATCGCGAAGTTGGTTATTGGCGCCCACGAAATTCGTGCCGTTATCTGAATAGATATTCGCCAGAAGGCCTCTACGTCCCACAAATCGCCTTAATGCCGCAAGAAATACTTCCGTTGATAGTGTTACGTCCAGACCCATGAATTTAATTGAAAAGACGGAAGGAGGGTAAAAGTTCCGTCAAAAAAAAAAGAAAGGAAGGGTATGGAAGGACGTAACCAACGCAAACTTAGATTTCACCTATTCGGTCAGAACAAAATAATTAGGTAGGCGAGTCGGGCACATCTGTCAAGGCTCCGCCCAGTGAGAAATGATTGATCAAATCGATGTCGAATTGACATCGATTCGATGTTTTTTACATCGAAAAGATCTCAATTCGACGTCGATTCGATATTTTTTTGAACATCATTTATCACCGGCGTTGGGACAACGTCGGGTAGACGCTATGATGCCACGCTAGGAGCGATGTGCTCGTGGTCCTTATTTCGGGTCAGAGAATTTAATCTCTTTTACCCAGGGATGGGACCATGTGTGATTCTTCGGGTGGCAGGAGAGGAACGAAATCAAGGAGAGTTAAATAAAATTATTAACATTTAACACTAGTTTATTTTTAAAACACAAATATAGGCGTATACATTGAAGTTAAAAGAAAAATTAATTAAGATTAAAATTCGCTTAACATTCTCTATTAATTTTAATTAATGATTACAGAATAAAAAAAAGGAAAATAATATATTTCAATTAATGGTAATATAAATTTATATAATTCTAATTTAACAATCGTATGAGTGTGTACATGTATGTTTTACAAAAATAAGGTGTGAGTGTCATGGTGCGCTTGCTCACGAAAACGGAGGAGGGGTTAAAGGGGTTCTTCGATAGTTACCGTTGATGGAGGATGTAAATTATAGAAATGAGATATGGGGACTAAATAAGGATCGGTATCTAATGAAATATACGTGGGGATTATGTCGTCGGGGTGAGATTGTCGAAGGATCGCGCAGAAGACTTCGTCGTCGATACCATCGGGCGTGAAGGCGATTGGATGTGGAGGAAGATCGGAGGATCATTCGAAAAATCGGATAGAATTAATAAAGTGTTCATCGGTCATGCGCCGAACAGGTGGAGGGGAAAGTTCCTCCACGAATTCTATACTAGAGGTGGAAAGAGCCGGGGAAGCGGCCCTGAAGATCGTAGGAGCGGGGGATTCGGGCCTGACGTCCTCGTCGAGAGACGATATGGGGGAATATGAAGGAGATAGGCAAGGGAAGTAGGAGGGGGAAAGGAAAAGACTATCTTCCGGGGAAGAGGGAGACGGAGGCAGAGAGCGTGTGGATTCCGGGGTCTCCGGCTACACGAGGGTTGCTACAGATAGAGGAGAGGGAGGTGGTGACGGTGAGCGAGAGCGTAATGGTAGTGGTGTAGGCGTGCGTAAAGTGCAATGGTGATGATATGCGTGAGGGCGGCGATGGTGTTAGTGTCCACGGGATGGAATTTGGTTTTGAATACTCGCGGAACCTTGCGATCGCTACTACGTTACCCAGGAGGTCGTCCAATATGCCGGAGACGAACTTGTCGGTTTGACGCTTCACGCGAGTACGCCTCCGTTTTGCGACCTTCCCGGAAGTGGGCGCGGGAAATGCAGAGGCGGGTCTCTTTTGCGTTTTTAGCACTATAATGGATATCGAGGTTATTATCTGAATCGGATAAGGTGGAAGGGAAGGATAATAAATCTGAGTTGAGAGTCTCCGATTACTCCTGGTCGATACGTGGGAATCGCTCCCAGTAGATCGTGATTTTGAGACTCAGAAGAGGCACAAGGAAGGAGCGAAGTTCGCGGATCCGAATTCGAATTAAGATGCCCCGACCCCTCCTGGTCGATACGACGGGGCGACGTGGCGATAGTTCCCAGAGGGTCGTAGCTTCGAAGTTTTGAATCGGGTGCAAATGCTCGCTCCTCAAGGATTCACGAATCTTTCCTGGTCGACCACTCGTGGTGGTCGCTCCCAAATGATCGTGATTTTTAAATTACCGGGACGAGGATAATAAGTGCCGCGAGAATATTTTCGAGCGCCGCGGAAGAATGAAAAGAAATCGTTGAGACTTATTATTGCTGAGATCGGTGGAGCCTTGGTTGGAGATCTCTTGGCTGCGAGACTGATGTCGCGTCTAAGTTGCACTGACTGGCACACTATTACCGATCGTGAACAAACAGTCTCGAAAAATCAAAGATTATGAGGAGCAGAATCTCCGAAAAAATAGACTGAGCAAAAAGGAATGAATGTATGAATGCGTCTCGAGGGTTGAGATCGCGGTTTATATGGAAAAATTGGGAATGGGTGTGCCTAGGAAGCGTCAGATTTGAGTTTCCTGATTCGTGGAGCGCTTTTCGTTTGGTCTAGTACTAATTGGTGAGTCGGCTATAAAAATTATCTCTGTGTTCCTATAGGCAGTTTGGTCATTAAGTCCCTTTTGTTTTATGGCTCGACCAAGCTGTCTTTTTCTAAATGTTTAAACTAATTCAACGGATTGTAAGGCGATTTTTCCGAGGTTCAAGTGGGTTTCTGTCGCGACAATCTGACGTCGCGGGAGTAATAATATTTGTGTGTGATTGAGTGGATTCTTAAGTTTCATATTTTTTTAGGCTTTCAGAATGCGCTTGAATTTTGGAAAGATCGTCGATAAGGTATACAAATTCTTTCACGGAGGACTGGCATCTGTCAGCAGCACACGTGCAAATGGCCCCTTTCAGTTGTTTTTGATTTTTATTTCTTTTTTAATTATTTTTTAAGAGGTAAAGGGTAATGGGTGCACGTGTGGATCGCCAGTCGCCAGTCGCTCATCTTAAACTTTAAATAATAACGTTTGTTTGAATGGGAGAAATCGTGGAATCCGCCTGGACGTAACAATAGCTCGCTGACGATCTCAATGTGCACGGCCATTGTTGACATGCAAATGAAAACACAGCCGTATATCTTTATGCGATTCCGATTTCGCTGCTTTTTCTCCTTTATAAACATGGGTCCAAAGAAATCGATGTGTGATCACATGTGTGATAGAACGCGATGACTTCTTCAAATCTAGATTTCGGTTTTGACCATTTTATATTTAACGGGAGATGCACGAAATCGAATACAACGTACGCAATGTTGGACGATTTTGCGTATTTGATTTTTATCGTCAAGAAGCCAAAATCGGTGACGAATTGCATAGAGAATTGATTGAATCCCTGCGTGATAATTTTTCTCATGTATCTCACGAATAATTAAATCAGTGGCATGATGATGTGACAGCAGTAATATTGGATGTTTTTGCGAAATGGATATGTTTGCATTTTGCAGCCTGCCGCCGACGCGAAGCAAGCCTGATTTGTCGAGTATAGGATTTAATGTGGCTAATTTTGTGCCTTTCACCTTTTCTACGCTTGAGATACGATTTATTTCGTCAAAAAATTCTCTGAATAAGTCTTAATATTCGTTGTTTGGCTTCAATAGTTTCTTGTGTCGAAAGCGCGCCCCAGTTGCGGTTTGAGAGTAGCATTCGTAGGCAGTACGAATTAATCTTGTATAAGATGAAAATCTGTTAAAGATATCGTCTGAATTAATTAATCTGTGAAATTAGATACACGGTTTTCTTTAAACCGGGTAATTCCTTGACTGGAGTCTCTAGAGATATTGGCCAGTTCGTTTCGGATTGTCTAAGCCATGGTGGGCCGTTAAACCAATGTTTGTTTTTTAAGAATTCTCGCGGAAGTTGACGTCGTGATAACGCGTCGGCTGAGTTGTGTTCTGATCTGACGTGCTGCCATTTAAAATCTTTACTGATTTCTTGAATTTCTCTGACACGATTCGCTTCGAACGGCTTGAGAATACTCGAAGATTTTTTCAACCAATGTAAAATGATCATGGAATCGGACCAAGAGATGACTTTATCAGGCTCAAAAGTAAATGCCGTACTAGCTTCACGATATAAACGCGCCAGTGTAAGTGCCTCACACAATTCGAGTCGAGGTTCGTTACGTCTTTGAGAGAAGCAACGCGTGCCTTGGCGCAACAAAGTTGCACAAATGTGTCTCCTTGCTCGTCGCGAGATCGTATGTACAAGCAAGCAGGCTCCATAATCAATCTTACTTGCATCACAGAACCCATGAATTTGAATCTGGATAGGCTTGTCGATTTTCAGACGGCGAGTGATAGTCAGATAATCAATTAGTTCGAGCTGGTTCGCGAACGACGATCACGAAGAATATAACCCGCTAGGTACTGATTCATCCCATGAAATTTTCGTTTTCCAACACTCTTGCATTAACGCTTTAGAAGTCAAAATGATCAGGCCAAGTAGTCCAAGAGGATCGAAAATCCTCGCTATCTCTGATAAAATGCGACGTTTCGTCTCGAATTTGTATAAGTTTCTTTAAAGTATTCGCCCCGGTTAAAAGGTCATCAACATATAAATCGCGTTTCAAACTTTCAGAGCCGACCGGAAAATTAGCGTTTTCGTCATTTGCGAGTTGCTGTATCGTTCTAATGGCGAGAAAGGGAGCTAGTGATACACCGAAGGTGATGGTATTGATTTGAAATGCACGAACACAATTCTCGTAAATCCAGAAAATTTTCAGGTACTGTCGATCGTCGGGATGTATCCAGATCTGCCGGTACATCTTCTCGATGTCGGCAGTGAGCATGTACTTATATGTGCGAAATCGTAACAGATGTTCGAAAAATTTACCCTGAATCGTGGAACCATCAACGTATCATTTGGCAATATTCCTTTGTTAGTTTTTGCCGATGCGTCGAAGACAACGCGCACCTTAGTTGTAGCGCTCGTTGATTTTATAACCGCGTAATGCAGGAGATAATAACCACCTTCAGACTCGTCCGGTACGAGCGACATATGGCCCAATTTGATATATTCGTTCATCACGCGTTCATATTCTTGTTTAAGCGTCGGATTGGCAACGAGTTTCTGTAATCCGTGAAAGCGTCGCAATGCGATCAACCGTGAATTTCCGAAGTCCCTTTCTGCTAACCGAAATGGTAATCGCACGATGTAACACCCCGAATTATCGCGTGTCGTGGTTTGTATGAAATGGATTTCACATTCTGATTTGTCCGACGATTCTAATCGTTTAGCGGTCGTGTCTTCCAACAACTAAAATTTTGCAATTTGTTCCGTCAGTTCCGACAACTGGCATGAGACGCTTCTTTCTCCATTGGTTGTAGCTGTTCCTCCGACAATGACCCAGCCAAGCTGAGTCTTTTGCAAGAGTAAATCGCAATTATCTCGTGAAAGATTAATCTGTCCGTTTGATAATAAGAATAGAGTCGCTTCGGAGCCAATAATCATGTCAACTGATCGAAGCAAGTGAAACTGTGGGTCAGCTAGTTTTAAGTTTGCTGGTATGTCAATTGACTCAGACGCATGGAAATACTGTGTCCGGAATTCTCTCAACGATGTTTGGCATTACTAAGAATGAAAGTTTTTTTCTTAAAATCGTTATGAATTGAATGAAAGAAAAGCTCGATTGTGTCACTCGATGTTGTGTACATATCGCTAATTGCGCCGATCTGAACGGAGCATCGACGTACGGGCAATCTTAATCTTCGGAAAAAATCTTCCGTTACAAAGTGAGCCGTTGCACAAGTATCTAACAAGGCGCGACATTGGATGAAATTACCGTGCGAATTTCTTACACGAACTATTCTTACTCATCATCAATTGCAACTGCACATTCCGCGAGATTACTTCGAGCACGAGCGGTTTTAGTCATGCTGATTGAGGCGGCGATACCTCCGACGTTTTTGAGGAATTTGAGGGTTTGAGCTTTGAAACCTCCTGTTTTGACGAAACTGCCTTTGATGTCGGATTATGTAAGAGCGTGTTATGGAATTTATTGCAGATTTTACAATGCGAAAAGATGCAGCGGCCAATGTGTGTTCAGAGACAATTCTTGCAAAGTTTGGATTTCCTTATGAAATCCCATCTACGCGATACTGACAGCTTTGTGAACTCGGGACATTTGTACAATAGGTGATTTTTCCCTTTACATATTGAACAATTGGAGGGTATATTAGTAACTGAAGCGCGGATTATCCTTACGTGCCTTGACCGAAGATGTTTCTTTCTTTGAATGTGGTTGCTTGTTGCAATTTTCGGTTTTGGAACGCGATGTATCTTGCTCTAGCGTAAAGATGCGGAACACAGTTTCCGAAATAAACTTATATAATTGTTCAGGGATCGTGAGTTCAAATCTCACAGGAGGCACCAAAAAATGTATCGTCGAAAATCTCTCCAACATGGAGAAATTTTCTGGTTTCGTATCAGGTAAAGGATGAAATGATTAAATTGAATTTGAGCCAGGAAATAATTTCTTTATTGGCTCGTGGGAAAAAGCCGTTTAGGCATAAAAACCTGTGATATTCGTGTAACAATGTTCGTATAGATGAGTGAATGAATCGTGTGTATCGAATGGCAACACTTGGGGTTGCAACGGAGTCGTTGAGACTCCGTGGTCGAATATAAGGAGACTCGGCTCCTCGAAAAAGGAAACTGGGCTCCTGCGCTGAGGAGATTTGGCTCCTGTATAAAGCTGATAAAATCACGCGTCTAACTCACTCGCGTCTATGTTTAACGTCTAACACTCTGACTCTAACTCTAACGTCTGACTCGAACCGTCGTTCTGGAGCAACTGGGCCGGCTCCCTTTACCGTCGTCTTCCCTCTTCTCTATTCTCGACGGTCGTATTAAGCCCATTGGCTGTTCGTGATCTTCGAATATTCGAAATCTTACAAATATAATACGTCTCGAATATAAAATATTTCTGGTCGAATACAAAGTATCTCTAATCAAATGAAAATATACTTATAATAAATTAATTAAATAATAAAAAAAACTAATTCGCTTCAATGAATACAAAATAAAGTGTAAAAAATATGGAGCAATTTATGCAAATCGAACGCGACCTGTGGAACAACCCAGTCGAATCGGCACATTGAGCTATTATTTCGCGTGGGCGCAGCAATGCGACAAGTGCGCGAAACGGCTCGAAGAAACGCAGTCGAGTCAAGCGCAGCGGAAATAAATAATCTTTGACAAGCATCGCACGACTCACGGATGTGAAAATTCAATTGGAGAGACCCTTTATACATTTCAGTGATGATTATGCGAGCACTGGTAGTGACGATGCGGAGAGACTCGTTTGGCGAGAGATCGATACCGCGTTCGAAGATCATGTTTTGTTGATGCGGTGATTAATACAGATTACATCGAATCGCATCAATTTCTTGAAAATTTCTGAAAATGCGAGAGACATTGTAATCGATCGTGTGCGAACCGTCATGCATGAACATGACAATGTCAAGATCAACGCCGTGTTTAATGGTGAATCTATGGTGGATGACAAATAAAATTGTCGAATAAAAAGTGTCAATACGCGATACTGCGATGTCTTTCGCTTGTCTGATTTGCATGAATGAGCAGTGCATCATCGAGCTTACTCTGACGTCCCTCGAAGAGTTTCAGGAACGTTTCAGGACAGTGGGTGAGCGTTGTCGCGTATACATAATTTGACTGTTAATGTGAATAAGTACAATCCACTACACGCGGGGTGTTACATCGAGTTACCGCGAGAAATAAAATTGGGTGCGTTCAGAAGACACAACAGTTGCACAACTGTTGAGTGAGTGTTTGCTGAACGCATTATGCTCAGTGAGCGCATTTCCAACATGTTTGATGAGCGAACATCATATTTGTGAGCGGATTTCAGATACGCTCTCTCGCTCAGTGAGCGTTCACTCAACGGTTGCACAACAATTGGTGTTTCCTGAACGCACCCATTGAAGAGAGCGGTGATCAACGTCCGATCAACGGACAATGCATATTTCGCGTGGTCGGTGGTGGTTGTTCTGCATCCGGCAGAAAGAAATGCAGATCGAAAATCGTCATACCCTCATTATATGACAGTACTGAATCTCAAAGACATTGAATTTCCGTTGACGTTGAGTCAAATGAAAAAGTTTGAACATTTAAACGATCTCTCTATCAATGTTTATTGTATTGAGAAGAACAAGGCAATCTTACCCATACCGATGGGAAAAAGGACAGACACATCAACTTGTACGTGCAAGGAGACAACGATGTGCGACATTTCGCGTAAAAAATCTCTCCCGCCTCGTGAGCTCGCAACTCAGTACGCATAACCAGAGAAAATACTTTTACAATCGGTATGTATAAATTTTTATAATAAAATTGCGCAATAATTTATAATTGTGAATGATTGTCATAAAATTGTTTCTTTTTTCAGATGCGCAATACTTCAGTTCGAATCAAAAGTTGGAAGCCCATCATGTCGGCTGTCGGGAGATGAACAACTGCGCGATCAGATTACCGAGCGAGAACGACAAGTGGCGCAGGTTCAAAAATTGCAGTAGGAAGGAACGGGTACCGTTTGTCGTATATCGATCTGCAGTGCATCCTTAAGAAGATGGACAAGGACTCAATAACGTCTACATACACGTGTTACGTCACTCTTAATCTCCACTGATAATGAGACCGCGATATTTTTCCACCATAGTTTCTTTTTGTTTATTTACTATAAACTTATATGTTTGCTATTTTAATTGCAAATTAATATAAGATATCAAAAATAAATGAATTTAGTTAGTTTAATAATAATTATTCTTTCTTTGATTTAAAACCCTGACCTCGCTCACACCTCCTTCAAGATAGCATACGGTCCAGTCCTAGGGTAACAAGGTCTAACCTTTACCTGAAATTAGGACCGATGATCGTATAGCTCGGTTACTGTGTCATAGCGTCTCGAACGTTGACCTATAACCGAAGCGTCCACATGCGATCGGCTTGGAACGCTCTCCCGAACAGAGCGATTCCGAGATAAAAGACAAACAACCCGTTCGTCCATCCATACCCGTTCCTTATCTTAACAGTCTTACTCTAATTCAGAATCTTCGGATCCGGATGTAATACACGTATCAACACTATCAGGTATTCAGCGTAGCGTATTACGTGCATTGCTCGTACGATGATTCCTTATCCGCGTACCGATTTCGTCGCGATAAGGATTGCGTCGCATGGTTCGCCGAGCAACTCGAAGCGCTAGCACATCGCTCGTAAAATCTATTCTATCCGCTAATGTTCCCATGGAAACTTTGTCAAAGGAACAGTGGGGGGCATATTGTAGCGCGACGCGTTGTCACTTATACGAGAAATGGTTCGCACCGGGTGACGATAGAGAGACGCGATCATTGCCATTTGACCGGGCGATACAGAAGTCCCGCATATTCAAACTGCAACCTAAATTACAAAGATTCGTCTTGTATTCCAATAGTTTTTCACAATTTATCCGGCTATGACTCACATTTCATTATGAAGGAAATAGCTGTAGCATACGAAGGACGTGTATTTTGTTTCCAATAACAAAAGGAAAGTATATTTCCTTCACAAAAAATGTCAATAGTACCGTCGATAAAAATGATCGGAAATCATGTATAAAATTACAATTCATCGAGTCATATAAATTTCTAAGTACCAATCTCGATAAATTAGCATCCCTACTGAAAAAGTTTTTTTGAGATCATAAATGAGAATTAAATTTAGAATTAAATTCAGAATTATATTAAGAACTCAGGTATGAACTCAGATGAGGTTTCCGCAAAATTTCTCTTATGAGATATCATCTAAAATATACACTAATTGTAATTTCTTAATAAAATATAATTAATCTTTTCTTTAAATTAAGATTTTAATATTATGTGTGAAAAATAACATTTTTAATTTACATAAAATATACAGTAATGAAACTATAGGTAAGTGTCATTTTAAGTAATTGTTACGTCCAAACCCACGAATTTAAGAAAAGGAAGGAAGGGTATGGAAGGACGTAACCAACGTAATTCGGATTTCGCCTATTTATCGGAAC